>BLKR01001812.1:136084-246689 GCA_011170035.1 Teleogryllus occipitalis | reverse complement strand
AATGTAATAGCATAATACTCATATCTACAAAGCAATTTTTCAATTCAATTCATAAATATCCTCACTGAAAGCCTTCGGCAATGGCCATGAAGCCACTGAATTAATGGAGTATCTGTCTCGCCTGCTCCTGTGCAGGTTTTGCCGGTTTTCGTCGCTTCATGGCCACCGCCTTGTCTACCGAAAAGAAGATACTGGTTCTCCATGCACACTAATGGATTTTTTGAGCCGCCACACACCTCAAATTAATAATAACTAATTATTATTAGACTAATAATTATCGCGTTAAGAGGTTCGCCATACAGGAAGAGCAACATCCCTTAAACAGACGTAGCGATATGTCGATCGAAAAATTACAGTGTTTCGGAGGAGACGGCAGAAGGAGAAACGCCCTACTGAATGGATGCTTTGAGTCGGATCGATTTTGTGGGAGTTAATTTTACGAGGGTGGTAAGTTAAATCATATGTCGCTTTCACAAAGAAAATATTAAAAGTATCCCTTGAATGACGCGTTTTTTTTGTTTTTGTTTTTTGAAAAATATTAAATATACAGAGAAAATTAGTTCCTTTGTAACGAAAATAAAAAGAAACATTATAGTTAGGAACGAAAGCGCTGTTCCTTAAATGCATAATGCTCTAGAAAAACGTTTTAGCAGACCTTGATCTTGTACTAGCCCAAAATGAAGTGTACAATTTGACTTAACAAAAAATTAAATAAAAATGAGACCATCTGTAATATTTCCTAATAGTTAAAACGAATATCATAAATGCATTAACTACATATCACTCTAGTTAATTTTAAAACATCTGTTAGAATATTAATTCAACGTAAAATTAAAGTAGGAGTAATAAAGGAATGCAAAAGTTGCATTATTTTGAGGATTTTTAAATTGTTCGTGATCGTTCACGGTAGCAATATTCATCTGCAATTAATTATTTTTGTATAACTTATAAGCAGCGAGTCAAATAATTCTTTATTTTTAATGGTAAGAAAGATTTGTTCGTGTGTATTAGCTTACGTAGTTAAACGTTACATGTTTTTACTTCCACGTCTGAGACTCCAATGGAGAAGAATTTGATACTCCAAATGATAAAATGATTAACAAATCCCTCTTTAAATATTAAGAAAAATGTAAATATATTTTCATGTACTTCAAGAACCTCAGTTTTAAATTTAACCGAGGGTTAATAATCCACCGCATTTTATTACTTGCTTTCCATACTTAACCATATTGGCAGTAATTATCGTTGTGGCGAAGATTAGTGAAACCGAATGCACTTTTTGGGCTCCCTCACGTTCTTACAGTAGGCCTTATGTCACGTGCCTCTACAAAATACTGCATGGAACCTGTTCCTCCTCTTCTAAATCATGCCAATACAACGTGGCCTCGTCTGGGGAAAGACCTTGCTTTTTCTGTGGGTCGACTTAAACTGCCCGAAGGCATAATTTACGAAGGATAGAAATATGTAGACACTCAGAATACTTAGTAGATTATCCCTAAATTAGAGGAGTGGCGTTTGCACCTGTTCAAATGGATGCACTCTCAACTTTTTTGTCGAACACAACGAACTTAGATACATTATAATACCTCTGAAGTTCCCGTTTCTAATATTTTTGTGATGAAAAAAATGTAAATATTTTCTAATTCTGATTATTTAATTGTATATTCACCCTTCAAGACATTACAGAAATTTTCGACATGTACCATAAAATTTACCGAATATATAATAATTAAAGGCTATTAATTCATGGATTGAATGTAAAAACGTTTGTCAGAATTACGTTAAATCTTTTCATCGAGAAGTTTGATATCAATTAAATACAGCCACACTCTATGTAAAGAAATTTCTGAAAGTGTAACATGCTCATGTTATTCTCTAATATCCGACAGTAAAAAAATTAAATATACACCAAATAATTATCACTAAAAACAAAATATTGTCATATGTCTTTGACTTATATCATACAAGAAGTTCTGAAAATATATCCTATGAAAATACATTACTGGTATCTGCATGGTAATATGTATCATAATACCAACAGGAGATATCAAGAACAAAATGCAAGAATATCACATTTTGAAAATTTCGCTTTCACCTATTTGCATCTGAAATTGCATTCCGTCTATTCCACCTGCTAATAGAGAAGTGTGCAAGGAAATTATTTTGTGGCTTTAGTGTTCAACGATATATGTAGTCGTTCTTTGCAACGTCCGTCTTCCTTGCTGCCCGCCCCAGGCATTTTCAACGCGATCATGGTCACTCAAATCACCACGGCTGCTTGAAAGGCTACGTCATCACCTGCCATCCGCCGCCCCGCCGCTGCCCTGCTGCTTCCTGCTCCTCTTCCATCGCCACGTCCCTGCCTCTCGGGCGTCGTCACCGCCGCCACCGCTCTCACTAGCATCATCATTGTTGCCACAGCCTTCCGTTGTCAAAGTCGCCTCCCTCGAAACTGTCTCCACCGCGGATACCGTCGCCATCGTCATTGCCGCCAATGTCACCACCGTCACTGTCGCCACCGCCATTAGCATCACCACCGCCGTCAGCATCGTAACCATCGTCACCTCAGTCACAGCACTCAATTCCGTGTCTGCCGCCGCCACCGTCGTCCTTACCGCCATCACCACTGTCCGACAATGCCGTCGTCACGTCGCCGTTGCCATTGTTCCCACCGTGGCCTCAGTCACCGTCCGCGTGGTCTCGTCTCCATCGTTCCCGTCACCTTCGCCGTCGCCGTCGCCATCGCCGCATACCTGCACGTGCCCGCAAGTCGCCGCTTCGCCGCTCGCGATTATCGCGTTAGGCGAAACGCCGCCGCCCAGGCATTGTGCGGGGCGCGGCGCGGCGGACGGGGCATGGCGGGGCGCGGCGCGGCGGGCGAGGAGAGCACCCGTGGCGAAACGAAGCAGAGCGCGACGGAGCGGAGGAACGCCCAGTGGGGCGGGGCGGGCGAGGGCGGGGTCGGCTCCCCGGATGCGTGGCGGGGCGTGGCGGGGCGTGGCGGGGCGTGGCGGGGGCGTGGTGCGGGCGCGGCCGGCCGCTCGCCGGCGAGTGTCCTCGGCGCGGAGGCGGGGACGGCGAGGACGGCGGGCGCGGCGTGGCGTGGCGTGGCGTGGCGTGGCGTGGCGTGGCGTGGCGTGGCGCGGCGCGGTCGCAGCTGTGCACGGAAGGGCGCGGGCGATCGGAGGTGGCAGATAGGCTCACGTAACGCCGCTTTTTTAGCGGCTCAGGAATGCGAAAGGCTGTCGGCCAACAAGGCGATATGCTCCCCTGGAGCGCGAAATTTTGAGTGGGTGTGAAGCAGGTGGAACATTCGAGAGCCACGACTGGTCCCTGCGTTGTTTGTTGTGATTGGTCGGTTCGCTGAATCTTAATGAAAAAGTAATTGAATTTCTCATTAATTTCTTTGGTGCATTCCACAAAGTGAAGAATTTATCTTGTTTTGAGGAAAGGAATGTTCTCTTTAGACTAGCTTCGTTTCTCAGTGGTCTGGAAAAAGATGTGAAATTGGAATAACGATGCAAAGTAAATTAAATCGGAGACTACATATCTGATTTAAGAAATATATTATTTATTTAATCTTCGAAAGTGCTTTTGGTTACAGACGGGTAGAAAAGTAGAACTGGGCTACGATACAGGTAATAAGGATAGCAGTTAATCAATTTTTTTAATCTATCACCCAATTTCTTGTTTTGAAAAAATGTTTCATCGAAAATATCGTCAGATAAGAATGAACAAAATTCGTTGGGTAACAAAGAGGATTATAAAAATGATTGAAAACCAAGTAACCGTAAAAAATTCCGACTTCGGAGAGAACAAAAACTGAGGAACGATATTTTATACTTCACTGGACAGACAGACAGTTTTTTGTCAAGGAAGGCGCACCCTCCAATTGCAATGCAAACAACTTAGTCCTTGAAAAGCCTATTATTCTCTAAAGGTTGGAATGGAGATTATAGAGTAGTGACGAGACTATAACAGCACCTCATTACATTACGAAATCATATAACATTTATCTCATTGACTGAGTCTCATGAATAATCCAGTTATTTTTTCCTGAGTATTCTCAATTAACTGATACTTATTTACAAATCAAAAAATGTTTGAGTAATACGTAATTCAAGAGATTTTTAATCAACTCAAATTTTATTTCTTTCATCAATACTAAACGTAATTGGATAATTATCTTACAACTGTATTTTGCTGCACAAAAAGTGATCAATTTTGCTGATCAAAAGGCCATAGTACAATTAAGAAAGGACAAAACCAAGATCCTAAATTTGAAAACCGTAATCCGATCAATCTTTTAATGTGGAACTGCTTCTTTTGAGGTATTCTTCGTGCGAAAAGGTTCCTATTACTAGGAAATTTGTTTGAAAATTCATTGAGTACGCAATAATTAACCCCAAAAGAAAGATCAATAATTTTCGAGTTTTAATCTGAAATGTGTTTGTCAATTATTAGCATTTTTTAAATGAAATTTAGATTTAAACGCAAAAATCAGTAATTTCTTATACTGTATGTATGATACTCTAAATTATCTTATGACAATTACAGTTAGAAATTTTATTTAAATCATAGATCATTTGGAACGTACATCGTACATGTAGGAGACGTACTGCGAAATAAAGTTACAATTTATCATCTTTACGACCGAGTTGGTGATTTTTTCTTATCATACTATTACTCCACGAACAAATATATCATGAGAGTTACAACTCAATTGCACTAACTTTATATAACATTCGTTGAAGTAACCTTGAAAGTAAGTTTTCCTTTTTTAGCTACTGCAAAGTTCAATGCCACGTATATGATTTGTGCTTCGATAAATCTATTCGTTTCTAGTAGTGATAATACGTATTTATCTTTTGTCCCGTTCTTTCAATCACAATTTCTTTGTAACGTCCCATGCAGACAGTGCTATCTTAATGACTCTGTCGTATCGTTTACTTACGTAACAAACGACTTCTTATCCGCCACCCACCTCATTCCCTCACCACGGGCACTGCCGCGACAAGACAGTTTCCGCTTCGCTTGGTAGCTCCGTTGGAGGTTGGTAGCGTCCGACAAGACAGTGTCCGCTTCGTGTGCGTCTGTGCACAGAACTAACGGCTATATCACTTACGGAATTTTCTCCTAAATGAGTATTTCTGAACCAATCAGGAACTCTTGAGTTGGTATAAATTTTAATGGGTCTTTTAATTTTGACATTTACCTTACAAGAAATCCGTGGATGATATTACTTTTTTGTTCAAAAATGGCATCTCATATTTTCTTTTACTTTTTTGTAAATAGAGCAAAGTTTTCTTTCTAGTAGATAGGATTTTCATTCAAACCTAAAGAACTTCGAAAATTTCAAATGTTCAACTCACTTTTCGAATCTATCTTGCACTTTCAATATTGCCGCTAAGTATTTCTTTAATACAGCAATACATTCCTCAATATTATATCTATAAACTACGTACACATTTTTTGCAAAATATTAGATTTTTCGTGTATTTTTTTTAATTACATCCTTTATTTTTTTCAAGTAACCTCCGAAGTGTTAGTAGGACAGAATGTGTATTATAACTGTACATATCATATGAGGAACTATATACTGTTGCAGCGCCACTAATTTCTTTTTCTACTCCAATTGTATAATTCTGTAATTTGGTGGCTCCAACCCGTTGCATAATGATACTCATTACGATACAGATTTCATTATGATACATGCTCTTGACCAATCATAGAGAAGTTAACAAACGAAGTATTGAGACTTCATTAATCTTTGAGATTCGTTCTAGTAAATTTTTGGTTCGATTGTGTACATTAAAATTGCATATAATGTTATATTATGTTTATCAGTTTTAATTTTTTTATTATCAGTAATTTGTACGTGGAATATAATATAAAATAAATTGAATCGTAATTTCACTTTGATCCTATTTGACTAGCGCAGTGATAGTGGTAAAGGGAATATATGACTGACGTTAAGATCAGAACGCAAGTTATTGTGTGTTATATGTTGCTGTCGTATGTTTGTCCTTTCAAACCGGCCAATTCTTTCGTTAGAAATGTCTAGTGAATTAGAGGAGGAGTTGGTAACTTCAGAAATAAGAGAAAAGGCGAAAATGGTGACCTCGAAATTATTGTAAGAGCAACTTTTGTATTCTCTGTCACTGGTAAACCATAGCCACCTGCGGCAGGTAGGATAGCTGTTCGCTAGGTGGCCTTGGCTGAATCCTGCATGCCAACTGCCACGAAACTATTCAATGTAGAAGTTTAACGTTTAAAAGTCGTAGAAAAAGTCCCGAATGAAACTCGATGTTGTGGGTATTAATACACTCGTGTGAAGTTTACGATACTCGCTCGTATCGTAATATCACACTCGTGTATTAACACCCATCGTCGTTTCGTAATGTACTATTTCCCGTCTATCTGCAAGCGCCAGCTCGAGCCAGGGCGGTGGGTGAGTTTCCGCCGCTGGCCGCTGGGGGGCGTGGCGCGCGTGTGGGACTCACCGAGGCCGGTGTAGACGCCGAGCCCCTCTGCGCCGTAGGCGGCGGCGGCGGCGGCGAAGGCGGCGGGCGCGAGCGCGGCGTGCGGCGGCGGGGGCGGCGAGTGGCCCGGCGGCAGGTACGGGGGCGTGGCCGGGCCGCCGTGCAGGAAGGGCCCCGCCGGCCCGCGCCCGCCGCCGCCGCCGCCCCCGCCGCTGGCGCTGTGCGGCGACGAGCCCTCGGGGTCCAGCCCCAGGTTCACCACGGTGCCGTAGCTGTCGTTGCTGTTCAGGTCTGCAACAGACACACGGGCCTCGTTCAGTACGCAGAAGCTGGGGAATTAAATACATTTTGGGCGGAAATAGGTTGACTAGCTCTCATGACGGAGAGGAAGTATCTCTATTTTCCACATACTTAGACTTTAAGAATTATTCAGCGAAAAGATAACTAATGCGTAAGTGTTATTAGTAAAAAGTACGAGTGTCAATGTTTTGTTACATACGTAAGAAAACTGGACAAATGGCTTCAAGAGCAGTCCTCAAATAATAATGATAATGCTCTACTGCGCTATAGTTAGTGCATCTCGTTTCATATGAGCAATGAATCACATTGCATTTTCTTATGTTTCGTGAAATGCAAAATCATTAATTACACCATGCATAAGTTATAACATTATTACTAAAAATTGTTTGACCATGTGCACAAACATAAAAAGGGAATGCACACTCAGTTTAGAATACTACATGTTATAATTATAGTTGTAGAATCAGTGTATTTGATAAAATTAAATATACAGGATTTAAAGTGTGTCTTCAATACACCAACGAGGATATCTGAAAAGAATGTGATTTTTATCAAGTTTTATTAGCAAAAGATATCTGTAGAAATGAAACGTATAAACTTCAGTTAAAAAATTTCTTAAGTGTGTACATTTAAAGAAGGTTATCTCTAATGTTTGTAGTCGTGTAGGCTTCGTTATTATTTGTCATATAACTGTTCCATATTATGCAAACACTGGCTGATTATCCAGCGTTGCCCGGTTAGTTTCTTATCAGAATCCATTCAGCAGTCTTCCCTACCCGACATACTCCACCTGTCTTTCACGAAGCCATGAATATTCTGCTCACACACACCTCCCACTCATTCAACTCACTGGACAGCGTACTAGCTTCCCATGGTATGGTCCCGGGTTCGATTTCCGGACGCGACAAAAATACAGTTGTAGCTTTCCTTTAAAATCATCTCAGTTTCTGTAGCTGTGTGTCGAAGAAAAGTACAAGCAGGCGGATCTTGCTAGTTACGATGAAGAGAATACGTCATGTTTGTCTCAGATCGCTCTTACCCCCAAGTATGGGAATTTAGCTAGGCCCAAGCATGGGTGACACCGGTAGCTGGCCGGCGAAGTCGGACTACTGACCCAAAACGCCAAATACATACATACATTCTTATTTCCTTTCTGGGTAGTATTTTGAATCACAACTATGCTATTTTTTTACCCCACGGAAGTATTCGTGCCAAATTTGGGATCAATGACTACTATGGCAATACTTTTCGTGAAATGTTTTTGTGTTAATTATTTTCTATCGAACTTCCTTTAAGAAATTATATTGCATTTTATTAATTATTTTCTTTATTGACATGTTTGCTAAGCGAATTCAGAAAAAGAATAAATTAAAAACGAACTCACATACATTCACGGTGCATTTGCGTCCAACATAACAGCTTTCCGCTCTGATACTCAAGGTGTGCTGTTGGCATTTTAATTTCTCGGCTCGCGTCTGCCCGTGAATGGACTGCGCTGGCGATTTCTCAATCAACGCACAATGCAGCGGCCGCCCGCTCTCCGTGACGCATTTGTTCCAGAGCGGTGTCTCCGGCTCCCTCGCGGGCGTGGCCGGGTGGCGAGAACTTCCCTGTAGCGGGATCGGCCGTCGCGAGCAGCGAAACGCTCGTTTCGACGCGAGCGGAGGAAGCGCTGCCAGCGGAGCGCGCGAGGACTAGTGAAAGTGGCTCGCGGCCGATTGCCTTGCGGTTTCGTCGATTGTGCGAACCGTTAGGGCAGTGCCGCACGCTTGTTACGGTTTTGTATACATTAAGCATTCAGTGATTGCCATTCACGAAGCAAGTGCTGCTTGTAAATCTTTGAGAGATAATAACACATTGTTTTTTCCCGTTGCTTAGGGCTGTTCTTTTATGTTTTGGAATTCACAAATTATATACCCTGAAACTAGTTTGATTATTGTAATATTTCTTATTTAAAAATTGTATTAAGTGCCTCCAATGCCGATGGCATTCACTCTGTTACCCATGTTCTAATAATCTACAGGCACATTATTCTAGACAAACAACATATATATTTCTATGTATCCAAAATAATTTGCATTCATATTTCTTACTATCGGAAAAAATATTGGTATGAAAATATATAAATCTCTTATTTGTTACTATGTTCACGAAATGATGCAAAAAGTTACTACATAAATCAAAGAGTTAAGCTTCAGGAAAAGATAATGTTATAACGATAATGCACTTTAAACATGCAAGAAAAGGAATCATTGCAATTATCTCTGCGTATGGATAGTTCTTATATTGTAATTGTGAGTTCCATTCATAAAATTACTTCTCACCGCACTTCCGATGAACATGTTATAAATAAGAACTT
This sequence comes from Teleogryllus occipitalis, assembly GCA_011170035.1. NCBI lineage: Eukaryota > Metazoa > Arthropoda > Insecta > Orthoptera > Gryllidae > Teleogryllus > Teleogryllus occipitalis. Next base: position 237,548 of record BLKR01001812.1, on the reverse strand, counting down.
TCATATTGAGCGAAAAATGTCATTTGAGTTACAATATCTGACGTTTGTCGTTAATCTACAATAAACTTTTCTTGAAATACAAGAACATACCCCAAGAAACGTTAGGGTCAACTATTATTTATTTACACTTTAATTATATATATTCCACATTTCCTCCATTGAAAAAATTTTAATCATTTTTTAAAATATAGTAATTGGATTTCAGCTTCTATGAGACAAACACGCAGAAAAAAATCTTGCAAATGAGAAGAGGACGTGAGATATTAAATATTAATTTTAGACAATTTTATCTTTGTCAGCCTTTCATTAGCTCTAACGAAAACTTCAACCCTCTTCATTTTTCAAATAAAGGCAAGAAAATGAACATTTTATAAAATTTTGAAATTCTAAGGCTTTTTAAAAATGTTAACTTCATTGGCCTGAAAGAAAATCCCATTAGAAACAGAAGACCCGTTGTAAATGATTTTAATGACGAGATCCTTTCTATCAGGTCTTCTTTACCTCCCTCCTTGCAATCCTCCCTTGGCTCGTAGATGTCATCTTTATGCAAAATATGTGGTTTTAAATTGTACCACATCATTTGGGTACGAAGAAATTTTACATAATTTCACTCACTTAATGTTTACGTTCGGTTTTTCATATTGTCATATCAGCCTGATTATTTTAAACACTCAGAATAAATTATATTTAAATATCCTTTCTTAGTTGTTTTAGACCCCACTGGAGAAGATGAGAAAGTGTTTTTGAAAGATGTATCTAGGACTACGCTATACTAAGTATTAAAAGTGATGTAATTAGATTTAATCATATTTATTTTATTAAAAATTATGTAGAATAGAAAGTTCTATAGCCCTCGGTAAATCGTTGGTTAGCGAGCTAGCTTTTCACGGCGCAACCACGGGTTCGATTCCCGAGCGGGGCAAAAATGAACTGTGCGCTTTCCTTGGTATGCCCCAGTAACCGTTGCTGTGTGACGTTGAAAAAGCTCACTTCTCAGGTTGAGAAGACCAGGGATACGGCGTATGATCGTCGTGTGCTAACTTCACGTACCCTCAACCCTTGGCCGCAAGGCTGGGACGCCACTGGTAGGCCTTAGCTCGTAAAGAGCTGTGTTACCAAAGTACATACATAGATACCACAAAATTTCTACTATCACACCTGAAGAATTTGTGTCTAATTTTATAATAATTTTCTGCATAAAGACACCCAGTTGAACGTATTTAAAACTTTTCTGCACGATTTTTGTGGACACTAGAGTGTTTAAGGATAAATTACAATTTACTTGTCATTTTCACTATAAATATAAACAAATTATGTTCTTTTTTACAATAATCAGGGTTTTCTAAATAGACTCTGATAGACACGCATGGTTGACACTGGGCAGAATTCTCACCCCGTGTATAGGTGTACTTCTTATGCCCCCGTGTGCGTGTGCACGTTCGTCCACTTGCGTCTTGTTGCTGCCAGGTCACAAGGTATACTAGACATTCTGTCTGGAAGTCTGAGTTATTCGGTGTGGATGGATACGCCGTGCGGTGACGTCAGACTAGGCAACCCACCACACACCGGTGTGCTGCAGCGCCGCGAGGTGCCCCTGCCGCCGGAGGCGACGGCGTGGCGCGGAGCGGGCGTGGCAAGGCTACTGGCCCAATCACGCCGTCACGCGGTACGGCGGCGGCGGCGCCGCGCCAAAGAGCAAGGTCGCGGGCGACCGCAAGGCGGCCTTGAGGCGCAACGGGACCGCCCCGCTTCCGCTTCCGCCCGCGCCGCCGCCAGATGGCGCACGCTGCCGCGGCGACGCGCCCGCTCCCGCGCGCCAGCGCCTCCCGCGGAGGAACGCGCAACCCCCCACGCGGCGCGGACACTCTCATGCGGTGCATGTGTGTGTGCTTGCATGTGTGTTTGTGTGGTGTAGGTAGGCGTTTCTGTGTGCAGGCATGAGTGTTTCTGAGTGTGTAATGTGTGTTTGTGTATGTATGCATCTTTTAAGTGCGTATGCATGTGTGTGTGCTTGCATGTGCGGGTTCGTGTGTCCATGTATGTGAGTGATATGTGTGCATACATGTGGGTGCATATATAAGTATGTAACTTTGTGTTTGTGTGTGTGAGCGCTTGTATGTCTTTGTGTGTACGTTGTAATCTCACAACTACCTCACTTGTCAACACTTAATCCCTCTTTCTGTCCTTTAAAATCCGAGGCAATTTAGAGGAACACTTCGTGGGGCTGGCTCCGCTTCGCTTCTCACAAAACATATCAGTTTCTCGGTAGATCAATTGATTATTTCGTGTTTCTACTGACACGGTCAATAATCCCGTACGTGTAGTGCATGTTTTCATGGCAGGAGGTGGCGGTGATATTCGCCGCTGAATGATCTGCACGTCGGCTTTTCCCCAACCAGTGACTTCCTTCCAGAGAGGCACCGCCCAACTCGGACAAACTCCCACCAGCCCTCCACAACAGTCCCCCACATATGCGGTTGTGTAGTGCATGTAAGAATGTAAGAAGGGGTGAGAATAGGACAAATAAAAGGAAGGAAAGATCTCACATGGTCTGTTGTTTGTTGGTTAGGGTACTGCTGCGAGTGTTGATCGGACAAATGAGGGAAAAGTATCGATCAGATATCTAGAATTCTCCTCGGAAATAAACCTAGCCATCCTGCAAGTGTCGAAAATACTGCCATCGTGCGGACTCGAACTTTATGACCTCCCCGATAGAGGCACTGCAGTGCCGTCAATTGATGCCCTGAGCTACCTCATGCGGTATGAGTGGATCAGGATATGAACTCTAGAACTCAAAGAAGGAAAGCTCTTCCTGAACACTAAGTCAATGCTCACCTGTATCAGACACAAACCCGCAAAGAACATACACTGTAGAAGGCTTTTTCATCGTCTCAGTACCTGCTCACTGACAGGAAATCAGGATCTAAGAGATAGGGGTCTATGTATAAAACGATAATCATTCTCAGGTTCTCCATTACTTTGTACCCTCTCCGTTGCATTTTGCTACGCGTAAACGCACTGTACTTATAGTAGTGTATACTGCACCTAGGTAGTAGACAGTAAGTAGAGTAGACACTAAAGTAGACACTAAACGACTTAAGTAGCTATAAAGTTGGTGCGATAAAATTTCAGCGTTAATTGTAGCGTTATTTGGCTATTGGAACACCTTCTTTTTAAAATACAGCACTAAAAATGAAATGATGAATTTAAAATAGCCGCGATGTTCTTAACAGAAATATTACATTTTCATATCGAATTTTCAATGTCTGAAGAAAAACAGGAAGACCCCGTCGTCATCCAGGAGAAGACGGCGGGCAGGCCACCCCAGCCGCTTCTTTGCAGCAGCCCTGGATATTTCTCCCCCTCGAGGCCTTCCGACGCCGCCGCCGCCCGCGTTGACGTCTGGGGCTTCGGAGCGTCTGCGGCAGATCAGCGTCACTTGGTGGAGCGGGGGGAGGGGAGGGGAAGGAGGGGGACGCGCAATACCGTCGCGAACGAGCGCTCCGTTGCCAGGAGACGCGGATGAGCTCGTCGCTAGCAGGCCGGCCCACCGCCCCGCCCGCCCCGCCCGCCACGCCCGCCACGCCCGCCCCGCCCACTTCGCTCGCACGGTTCGCCTCGGCGCGTTTCCCGTTCGCGCGACTGCTTTCGCTGCTGGCTGCTGGGGGTCCTGTCTGGCCACTTCGCGCTTCCTCGCCTCTTTTTCTACGTATTCGCTCATGTTTTTTATTTCAGTTTATTTGTGTTTTTCTCTCTTTCTCCACTTTCCTCTTTTCACCCGGCCTTCTCTGTTTCTCTATTCTCCTGGTTACTATCTTCCCTTTCTCTTACTTTGATTTTACGCTTTCAATATTTCTTGCACACGTTATCCTTTTTCTTCATTCCTTTATTTACTCGTTTCCTTCCCTGATTATAATCTTTTCCTCTTTTATTTGATTTTTTTCTTTTCTTCGCCTTTTTATCTTTTCGTGATTTCCTTTCCTGGTCCTTTCTTTTCCATTAGAACATCTTTCTCCACCTACTCTACCATTTAACTCCGTCTATTCCTCTTATCCGACGGTGTCTGTTTTACTCTGAAATCCTCCCCCACTCGTGATCGTCTCTTTCCTTTGTGCCTCCTTTTTTCCGTTTCCCTTGATCCTAACACAACGTTGTTTTAACTGGCCTGACACTTTCTCCTTCCCTCGTCTTTGGCAACTTACCCCTTTCCATAACCCTCTTTCTTAAGTTTTCTCTTCTTCTTTAACTCCCCCTCTCTCTTTCTCTCTCTCTCTCTCTTTCTCTCTCTTTCTTTCTCTCTCCCTTTCTCTCTTTTTCTTTCTCTCTTTCTCCTCATTAACCTCCTATCGTTTCCTCTCCGTTTCATTCTTGCTTCTATTTGACGTCTCTCTTGTGACATTTGAACCGCCTGTTCTTTGTCCGTCTTTTCTTTTCTTCTCGTCCCCGCTAATTTCTCTTCTTTCACCCTTCAACTTATTCTTACCTTGTCTCTCTCTTTCATTTTTCTCCTCTTTCAACAAACGTCTTCACGTCTTTCATCCTCACCACTTTTCATCTTCTCAGCACAGGATTATTATTTCCTTGTTCCCAGTGTTTGACTTATTTCTTTATATTTTCTCTTCTCTCACCTAACCATCTTTCAAAACTATGCCCCTTCTCTTTCTTTTCAAACTAACGCTCGTTTCCATTGCCTTTATTAATAATTAATCCTTTGAAGTTAGCCGTTGTTTCGTAGGTCAATCAATAGTACTCTTCTCCCAACTCGCATTCGCATTTCAACGCGGGCTTAGAACCAGTTGTCTTCTTCCTTCCCTCGGAACCATCTGCCCATGCAGGGCCGCCTCCCTTGCGTTGAATTCGCCTCAATCGCCGCATCCACTTCGGAATCGTCCTCGCCCGTGTCTATCGGGGTTTGCTCTCCCCTCTGCCCGTTTTCTTCCCTCGGCCGCGCCACGTCCTCGTCGCAGGCAGGCCATCCCCAGCCCCAGGCCTCCCCGCCTCCCCCCTACCCCTCCCTTCCGCCAAGACCCTTCGCAGCGCTGTTCATTTCGTTCTGGCGAGCCCTACGCGAAGGAGAAGGGGAGGGCTTGCGAAGGAATCGCCCAGGAAGCCCTTTCGGCAGCGACCTTTGGGGATAAGAAAGGGCAGGGTAGAAGGCTCGGATCGTATGAAACGTTTTTGGAAATCAATAGCGAACCCGGTTTGCACGTACTACTAATATTTAAGAAATGCTGGTTACATATCATGCAATCGATTAGTTCTATTGTGTTATTGACGGTCAGAGTCAACGTTCATGGTAGATTGAAAGATTCTATGTGGACAAATTAGTTTGATCCTACAAGATTGAAAATGTTGTCCCTTATGCGGATTCTTTGTGCTGCCTTCTACTATTTATTTATGTTCTACCATAAATAAACAAGGTGGTAAATACATGGAATTATTAAATATATTTCTGCGTTTTGTGTGGATAGTGTTCCTTCCTGAACTGAATTTAAAAAAAGGCTAAGGCAATTTCGTTCATATGCAGTAACGTATATACATGTCACCAATATATTTATTTATTCATTTGAAAAAAGTAAAAGACGTTCTTAATAATATAATGCAGATTTTAATTACAGTAAGTGAAATATATAAATACTCAAATGGAATAAATTAGAAATTGGTACTTCAAGAAATTACGAAAATAAATCGCACATTTAATAGCTGACAACGTCTGAACTGAAACTGATACCGTAGAAACTGCGTGTTATGACCATATTTCTGTTAGATCGCAAAAGTTTATCTTACAGATAAGTCATTCTCTTATTTAAATAGAAACAATATTTTGAAACAACCCACAAGAATTCTGAAGTTTGGAATGGTCTTTTGTAGTATATTTTGTATACCGTTTATGATCTAAGTGTACAGAAGAGATAAGAATGTTGCAAAAATTTTAAAAAAGATTTTTTTTTACGCTACGACTTTCACTAACTGACAATAAAGCTTAGTTCACTCAAGTCCCCAGTGGAAAGAAGAACTTTACAAAATGTTAAATGAGAGATGATATTCATGGGATAGATAGACGATGATAGTTACGGGAAATTATTATTATATCATAATTTACAAGCTGCAAATACTTTTCCCCTGCAAGAGTATTTACGTCTTGTCGTCCTCAATTTCGCGTGTGTGACCCTCCTATTTCACGGCGCCCCTGAGGTGTGAAAAGCGCGCGCGCAAAGACACGTGAGGAGGCACGCGCGTCGCGTGTGCGGTCGCTTGGGGTGCGCACGCGCGCACGTGAGCGTGCGTGCTCAGGGGCGGGGGTGCGGTCAGCTCGGGGGCGGCCAGCTGGGCGGCGCGGGGGCGGCAGATGGCCGCGCGACAGTTGGCTTCCCGCCGCCGCCGCCGCCACGCCCTCGCCCGCCGCCCACGCACGCGACGCGATAATATCTGGAGCGTGCGGGCTCTTAGCCTTATTGCGACGGCGCGGAGCGACACGCAGCGCTCGCGTGCCTGGATGCGCCCGCCCCGCCCCGCCCCGCCCCGCTCCGCCCCGCCCTCGTCCCGCCCTGCCCCGCTCCGCCCCACTGCGCCTTTCACTGACCACCTCCCGATCCACCCTGTCCCTATACCATCCACCCCCTTCGTTCTGCCCTGCCCCACTCCGTTTTGTCCCTTCCCCTCCGACTCTCCTCTCTGTGCCCCGCCCCTTCCCCCTCCCTCCTCCCCACACTTCCCCACTTTGTCCTCTCCGCTCCTTCTCGCTTCCCAATCCTGCCGCTCCCTTCCCAAACCTTCTTGTTCCCTTCTGTTCTGTTCTGTTCTGTTCTGGTCTGTCCCGTCCCGTCGCAAACCTCTTCTTCCTGCTCCACTCTATATATCGTGCTTCTTCTCATCTCTCATCCTGTTTCCATTCCCATTTGACTCTCCCTGTCACCAATTCCAAGCGTTTCGCAGTCCCTTCCCCACTCACCCCATCCGTCATTAATATTCATCTCCATATATTCCCCATTTCGATTCCCAACCACATTTGCACATATAGAAGTGCGTGATCCTAGTAATAATCATGTTTTCATCAATGTTAAATACATTCCATTGATAATTATATTTATTTCATATTTTACTCCAGCATTTTCTCACGAACAATAAAAAGCAAAATGGTACAATTCATTCAATTTTTCATCAACAGTATTCAGAAATGAAGATGTATATTCCAGCTAACTACATACAATCAAACGCTGCAAAATGCTCTGCATAGTTCCCTATTTTATATTTTATATCTTTGATCCCGGTGAATAAGCTGATAAGTCATAAACACTTAATTTTACAGGAGAGCAAAAACTAGCGTTTAAATGAATTAAATTAGGGATTAATGATATTCAAACGAAGGTGATATTCAAATAAACTATTTTTGTGTAGGTTTTGTTTGAATATAATTAATCCCTTGTTTATATCATTAGTTTCAAGTTGTTTTTTGCTCCCCTGTAAAATTAAGTTTTTTTGACTTATCAGCTTAAAAGTCAGTCAAAAACTTTTTGTCCTGAAGATTTTTGCCTAAGAGGCCTTCGTGCAGAATGACCACGACCGCGTGTCACGTGACATCTGGCGCCGCGGGGACAACAGGGACGCGTCCACGGCGGTAACCGAGGCCTGCCATTTCACGCCCCGCTGCGCACCCCCCGCCCGTCTGCATCGCCCCCACCCCCTTCTCCCCTCCCGCGTGTCCTGAGACGGCACCTCGCGCCGTCGACGAGTCTTCCCGCCCCGCTCCGCCCCGCCCCGCTCCGCCCCGCCCCGCTCCGCCCCGCTCCGCCCCGGCCCGCCCCGCTCCGCCCCGCTCCGCCCCGCCCCGCTCCGCTCCGCCCCGCTCCGCCCCGCCTCGCCCCGCCCCCCCTGCCTCACCCCGTCCTGCACCGTCCCGCCCTCCCCTGGAGAGGCGCGAACGCCGACGCTCACAACGGCGACTCCGCGCGACCAGCGCCTTCGGAAGCACAGCCCCGCAGGGAAAAGGAGTAGCAAGAGAAAACGAACGGGCGAAAATGTTTGGGAAATACGAATATTGGTACCAAAACTGAAGAAAGTGGATTGAAACAGCCGCGGAAGAGAAAACGGCCAAGGAAAAAAATTAACACGAGAATACTGACGGGCTAGTATTGGGGGAAATACGGATATACATACCGAAACTGGAGAAAGTTGACAAAAATAGTGGTGAACGAGATGGCTAGAGGAAAGAGGATTACGAGAAAATGAATGGTGTAGAATTTTGGGGAAAATGAAATACAGTAACTAGAGAAAGGCGTAAATAGATTTTTGTACAGAAAAAAGAATGGGATATTTACTAGAAAAATTGCGAACTTTTAACCTGGAATAGTAAACGTAAATATTTAAAATAAAAAATAATGGTAAATTCAAGACAAATGAAAATATGTATAAATCTAGAATGTAGCTTCTAGAATGTTATAAATAAGAAGAAAGAAGGGCATGTAAGGGCAAATAATGTCAAATCATAAAACGTGCCTTGAAAACTAAGAATTCAAAAAGTGATGCAGCACGTGGTGAGATCTGGGAACCAAATTCGTTTTGAGAGACCGGTATACGCGCAAAACTGCCTAGAATATTCTCAAAAACGAGTGATGAGATAACATAGGAAAAAATTGAGGTGATAAATGTTGGCATGAACGCAGAAAGCAAAGGTAATTACAACAAACACCGGTACAAAAAGCGATATTATAGTGATCGCAATACGTGTCAGATCGAATTTAAAGATGAGATGGTGGCCTACAATGATCTATTACTACGCTATTTGGTAAGATAATAAAAAAGACGGTGAAAGTTTTAGAGCAGATCCTCATTTCGATCGATGATGCGAGCCGCGGTTTACATATTGGAAAACCATCAATGTAAAAGTGATTTCTAAAAAATATTTGTAATGAAACATAAACAATAATGGTATTGGAGGAAACTTAGAAACTGAAGACGACAGTGACACAAAGCGAGAAACGAAGTCCATACTTTTGGATAAGGTAACTAGAATGACGGCTTGATGGAAGTCCGTGGATATGTGCTTGAACGTTATCCCCAGAGCAGGCCACGGCGCCATCGGGGGCCGCGATGAGAGCACCCTGGATGTGGATGCGGGTGGAAGGGGGCTGGTGATGGTGACAGGAGCGACACGCACTTTTCGTAGATTAGCCGCATCTCTCGACACAAAGCGCCGCACACTTCGGAAAGGGAGAAGGCACGGGAGGTGCGGGAGAGAATTGGGGCTCTGGGAGACTCGGGAAGCGGTGGAGAATGCGGGGTCAGAGAAGAATTGAGAAAACAGGGAGCATCTGGGGGTGCACGAGAATTGTGAAGACCGGCTAGAATTGAGAGACAAGCGAGAGTTGTGAAGTCGGGCGAGAGTTGTGAAGTCGGGCGAGAGTTGTGAAGTCGGGCGAGAGTTGTGTAGTCGGGCGAGAGTTGTGTAGTCGGGCGAGAGTTGTGAAGTCGGGCGAGAGTTGTGAAGTCGGGCGAGAGTTGTGAAGTCGGGCAAGAGTTGTGAAGTCGGGCAAGAGTTGTGGAGTCGGGCAAGAATGGTGAAGTCGGGCGAGAGTTGTGAAGTCGGGCGAGAGTTGTGAAGTCGGGCGAGAGTTGTGAAGTCGGGCGAGAGTTGTAAAGTCGGGCGAGAGTTGTAAAGTCGGGCGAGAGTTGTAAAGTCGGGCGAGAGTTGTCAAGTCGGGCGAGAGTTGTCAAGTCGGGCGAGAGTTGTAAAGTCGGGCGAGAGTTGTAAAGTCGGGCGAGAGTTGTAAAGTCGGGCGAGAGTTGTAAAGTCGGGCGAGAGTTGTGAAGTCGGGCGAGAGTTGTGAAGTCGGGCAAGAGTTGTGAAGTCGGACGAGAGTTGTGAAGTCGGGCAAGAGTTGTGAAGTCAGGCGAGAGTTGTGAAGTCGGGCGAGAGTTGTGAAGTCGGGCAAGAGTTGTGAAGTCGGGCAAGAGTTGTGGAGTCGGGCAAGAATGGTGAAGTCGGATGAGAATTGTGGAGTCGGGCCAGAGCTGTGGGGAGGCGAGAGTTGTGGGGACGAGGAGATTGGGAGAAAAGGAAGTGAATGGACGTACGGAGAGGGGAGAAACGGTTGGCCGGAAGAGAAGATGGGAGGACGGGAAAGGTCGTAATGATGGGGAAGATCGGGTGGACGTGGAAGATGAGAAGGGAAAGGCAGAAGGGGCGGCGCGGCGGCGACGCCCGACACGCCCCCTGGGCCGCCTCCGCCGGCGCTTGTGGCGGCTTTGTCCGCCCGGATGAGCGCTGTTGCGCTATTGATTCGCTCCTCGAGGGCGACGAAGGGACGGCCCCACCACGTGTTATGGCTGTTTTGACGTGTCACTGCCTTTCGATGTGAAACGCTCAGCGTCATTAATAATGTCAGAATGAAGTGGGTTAAAAATTTGACCTTTATTTGAACACATTAACAGATGAAATTTATAGAGCTGCGATAATATTCGGAACAGAAATTTTAATTAATTTAACGATCCACTTCCAGCCATCGTTTCACACATACTGTACCGTTCGTTGTTCAATTAGTAGGAGGTCGCGCAAAATTTAAAATAGCTCCCCAAAACGCTAATGTAAACCTAAAACTAAGAAATAGAACATAACAAAAATTGTTTATTTTTGCGATTAAATTAAGAATATCTGAAGAAGCTATTGCAAAAAAGGTTGTATATATAAATTAATGAATTAAACAATAAATCGATCAATGAATTATCCCCATGATTATTCATCCTTACAGGTAACAACTAATTATTTAATAGTCTGCCTTCTAATTCTCAGATATAATGAGCAATGATAGACAACGGTGGTAATAGCGAATGCAACAAGGACTAAAGTTGTAAATAAATCGATGCCCAATGAAAATTATATTGAAAAAAAGATGAAGTACTATTTGTTTTCTTTAAAATAATCTGTGAATGAATTTGGAAATTATTAAAAGGAATACATAATATTATTAAAAAATTAGATAATAACTTCAAATTCGTAAATCACTGAATGGAGCCGCAATGCTGCTAAGAAAGGTCTATGTTAAATTCAATAATTATGATAGAACTATACCTGATGTTCCATTTTCTAATGACGAGAAAATTAGATAATCCGCTCCACTTCCCACTAAATACTCTCCACCCCACAAAGCACCCATGGCAAATATTCTAAACCTGAGAATAAACCATCTTAGGCATACAAGTAGGCGGTAGAACTCTGGGCAGTATTAAAGTACTTGAACCTTTTCCATTAGAGGATTTTAAGGAGAAAATTAAAAATTAACCTCTTCTCAAAGTATGAGTATAATGTAGTTTCACTTTTCCAATTGTTACTCCAATTATAATCGTGCATCCAGATGAATGTCACGAAATAATTTTAAAAATGCCAATACGTTTTTCTTGCAGTTCTAGTTACACGAAAACGACCCCATAAACTGAATGTATTCAATTTTCAAATAATAATGTTTATTCAAATTGAAGTCATCCCCAGACGTTTTGTACACATGCATACCAACCATACATAGTGTTCATTTTTTTATTACCGTATGTACTGACAGACATAATTTACTTTATTGTTATAAATAATAAAGAAGGTATTATTTATAACATCGAAAAGAATTAACATTCCAGTGATTATTTACTATATGAATTGAAAACAACTTTGTTCCCTAAATTAGTTTGTAGTGAGCAATCTTGTAAGGGGCGGGACTCACCGTGCGTGTGGCTGAAGTTGGAGTCGAGGTCCAGCTTGTCGTCCTTGTCGGAGAGCTTGTCGTGGCGCGGGGAGGCGCCGCCGCCGCCGCCCTTCATGGAGCGGAAGTACTGGCTCCAGCGCGTGCGCCCCGCGTCCTTCTTCAGCCGCTTCTCCTTCGCCCGCCTGCGCACGCCCGCCGCCAGCGCCCCTTCAGCACACTCGAATCTCCATTCCACTCATTCACCACCACTCCCCCTTTCAGCACACTCGAATCTCCATTCCACTCATTCACCACCACTCGCTCCTTCAGTACACTCGAATCTCCAATCCACTCATTCACTACCACTCACCGCTTCAGTACACTGGAATCTCCAATCCACTCGTTGACTACCACTCACCCCTTCAGTACACTCGAATCCCCAATCCACTTATTCGCCACCACTCATCCTTTCACCCCACTTATTCGCCAAACCTTCCACTCAACTCCAAATATTCCACTCATTCCCCATTCAATACATTTCATCAAATCACACCTTTGAAAAAATATCGATACAAATGTAAATTGATGAATTGTTCAGATAAAGCATTTAAACATATTAGATTTGCATCATAAGCGGCTATGCTATAAATATCATAAATATGAATCACATACTCGCCTAGGGAATAATTGCAGGCCCGTCTTCGTATCTCCAAAGTGAGTGGAATTTTAGAAAAACTTAGGCATTATTTAGAAAAATTTACACTTACGCAATTGTTTCCCCGTAGGTGCAAAATATTCTCAGCTCAATTTTAGTGCTTAGTGTTAATGTAAAGAAAAAACGTTCTGCCATTTACGACTACAAATAAATCATTACTCCAGTTTTTAATGCAAAAATTAGAAAAATTGAGTAAAAACTAAATTTACTTTGCCAACGATTTTAAACGTTTAATGTTTCCTCAGCTGAGCTTACTATTTAAATTCATTTCTACTAAAATTTTACCACAATGTCGTCCCAGGCAACACAAACCTTCACTCTTCACAACAGGGTGACACAATTTGTAATCAATTTAATTTCATACTACAGACAGATTTTATTCGATAAATTTCTCATTAATAAACAGGAAGACTTAAGATAGGTTGAGTAATCATTAATTAATAATTAACAAAAAGATTTTCAGCTTCAAAAGTTAAATATGCGTTAACTTATGCTCAGAATAGTTATACTTGAAAATATGTTAAATGTTAGATCTTCCAACTGAATTAATATACTCATTATCTACCATCTAGGTAAGAATTACAGACACCCACAGAGAATCCACTCACGCTATCTAAGGGCATTTTAAAGCCTCCTCAAATATCAGAAAATTTAATCTTTGTCTGTCTCTCTCTCTCTCTCTCTCTCTCTCTCTCTCTCTCTCTCTCTCTCTCTCTCTCTCTCTCTCTCTCTCACACACACACACACACACACACACACACACATCATAATTTGCCAAGCACTTTTTTTTTTATTATATTGACGTTTAGACCTGAGGGTGGTTCATCCTATAGTTCCTAAAATCATGTATAAACGCCCTTGAAAGGTAGAAATGCCGATAAAGTAATAATTGTTTTTTCAAAAATACTCATTGTTTTGAATGATTGATTAGTTTTTGCGGGCGCTTCACTGTTAAGGTCATTAGTGGCATTAGTGTTGTGCAAGTGTTCACTTCCCGCTGGAAGGCGAGATCCGGCACCGCCCCAGTCGGGACAAGCTCTAAGCTCCCGCCCGGGCTCCCGGAATATGTGGTAGTGTAGTGCATGTTAGTGTAAGTGTGTGTGTAAGGGGAGAGGATAGGACAAGGAAGAGGTAGGACAGATCGCGCGCGGTCCGTGGCCCGTTTGGTAGGGTACTGCTCTGGCATTCGCCTGGTGTTGATCGTAGAAACCACGGAAAACTACGCGGAAGAGGAAAAGGTACGCATTATTTTTCATATCTAAAAAGCATTTTAATGTAATTTTTGTAACTGTTCGTAATTTTTCAACATTTTAATTTGTAATTGTTTTCTGAAGCACTGTCCTCTACAAAATAAAGAGACCAGGTTAAGAAATATGACGCAAACCATCAAAAGGGAACCAAAAATAAACAACGCGACGAGCGTGCGAAAGTGCATTCCTTGCACTCCATGGGTAATTCTTCCCGCGCCAGCCCCATCGTCCCCTTCACACCGCCCCTTCCTCTTCACTCCACCCGGCTTCTCTTCGTTCAATCGGGATCCTCTTGTCTCCTACCACCTCCCTTCCGAACATCTCCACGCTTCACTCCACACCCCGTACCTCTTCACTCCACACCACTCCTCTTCACTCCATCTTCTTTTATTGCTCATCGGCCTTCATCCTTCCACCCCACCTCCTTTCCCATCCTCTTCATTTAATCATCCCACCTCGCTCCCCTTCCCTCCATTCAATCCTTCTTCACGCCATCCCGTCCCTCTTCATTTCACTCCTCGCTTCATGCCGTTCGTCCCTCTTCATTCCACTCCGCCCCTCATTTACCTTACCCGCCTTCACTCCACCTCACTCTATTCCTCCCTGTTCAACCCTGCTACGCTCGCTCCTCTCCGGCCAAGCCCGCTGCACCACGCCTTCCCGCACTCCACCCCTCCCGACCTTCCCCGGCTTCTCCAGCCCGTGCACGCACCGTGAATAATAAAAGCGACCCGCGGAGCCGCGGCGGTGGCAGCGCTGTTTGACGCACCGCCCTGCGCCGCCCTCGCCGCCCTCGCCGCCCTCGCCGCCCTCGCCGCCCTCGCCGCCGGCACCGCCGCGCTGCCGCCATCTATCTTCCGCGTCCGCCCCCGCGCCCGCCCCCGCCCCGCCCCGCCCCCGCTCGCCTCCTGCCGCTCCGCAGCGCAGCACCGCTGCTGCCTCCGCCGCCGCCGCCGCCGCCGCCGCCGCCGCCGCCGCCGCCGCCGCCGCCGGGCGTTCTTTCTTCGTTTTTGCGGAGCCGGCTCGGTTCAATTTGCTGATCACCCCGCCCGCCCCGCCCCGTCCCGCCCCGCCGCTCCCCTCCCGCCGCGCCGCTCGTCCGCCCTTTCCTTAGCCGCGCTCTGGATTTTTCAAAAAGTCCCTCGGGACGAGCAAAGGGGAAAAAAGGGAGCATGCGGCGGCGGCGGCGGCGAAGAAAACGTGAAAGATGGCAGGAGGCCCGGGACGCGAGCGCCCGCGGCGCGGCGCGGCGGGGCGGGAGCGGGGCGGGGGCGAGGACCGGTGACGTATCGGAGGACGACCAATCAGGTGGCGCGCCGTGCGTCTCCGTCAAAAGAAGCCCTATCTCTGGCGAGGGCGCCGCGGAAGCGGGCCCGCCCCCGCATGGAAGCCGAGGACGACGCTGCCTGTGGACCCCCGCCCCGCCCCCTCGCCTGGCGCCCCGTCGGGACGAGTGACGTGGGGGCGGGGAGACCCGCCCCCCGCCCGGTCTCTTCGCAGACGGCTCTTCGCGGTCGCCCACGCTTCCACACCAGCGGCTTTTCAAGGGCCTCGTTGCTCCTCCGCGCGGCGATCTCAGTCGCCGAGCTCCACGCTGTAGCCCCTGCCGATGCTCCGGAAATAACCAAGATGTAACATTGAATCATTTTCGTCTAAATCATTTTGAGATCCGATTTAGAAATCAAGTTGTACATTTTCTATTCTAATAGATGATTAAAATAATTTCTGTGCTTGATTGGTTGCCAATGTTTCATAAAGATTTATAAGTTTGGAAGCAATATTTTGCTGATACAATATTTCTGACTCCGAATACACTGGGTTCTATTGGCTATTGACGACCGTCGAAATTGAGAAACATAAGATGCTGGATATAACTTTGCCAAAAGCGTTGACCTGTATGGGGAGAAGAGTCATCCTTCCAATAGTCTTCCAAAGAATTAAGTTTTTGTTTCTTGTTTCGATAATTTGGGTTAGTTATCAAAAAAGTATGGAAACAGAAATATGAATTTAATGGAATTTTATTGGGAAGTGTATAATTCTATTCAATGACAGGGTACACCTTTCTTTGTACCCAAATCATTTTGAAATACAAAATACAAGTGAATTTGTATTCTTGAATTTGTATTTTGCTGTTATCAATTATTTATGAGTTCAAGTAGTTTGTTATTTCCTGAAAAACTGAAATTGTTCAACTATGAAAATGTGATCAGCCAATAAATGTTACATAATAAAATCGAATTATTTCAGTTTTAGAACGCGTAGGTTTAAGTGAATAATTCGCATGGAGTGCCCGGTTTAGTTATATAATCTGTAGAACTTTACAAGTGCACCCTCCCGCAAACATTATCAACGCATCTTTCATAAATGGTGATATATTTTACCCTTTTACAGAAATAAAATTCTGCTTTTAAGCAATATTCGTATAACAATCTATTATAAGTTTCGTTGGTACGAAGTCAGGGAAGGGCCCTAAGCAGCTTTCAAAAGACGGCGGACTCAAATCTCATAAAAAAACGTGGTTTGGCGCCATGTGGTTGCTTTCTTGTTTCCCCATGTATCCCGTTGGACCATCATCGGATCTGTAATTATTTATCAATCCTCATCGTTCACACATCATGTTCTCCATCCATCACATTTAGTACTTTGGGAGGCAAAATAAAACTATTACTGTATTCACTGATCTTTGAAAAGGAAGAATGTAAAGGTGTAACCCCCTCCTACGCCTACACACAGAAATGAATGGCGTAGCACATAATTTATCAATTACATTCCTCCACCATTATAATTACCGAGATTGGCAAAATGTCAGTTAGTGGCCAGTCCAAAATGAAGACGACTCCTAAATTAATTGAGGTAACAAGAAAAGACTTGAAAGGAGTTGAGATCAGCACAGAAGATATGTCACTGAGAAAGATCAATACATTCTAGGAAACAGATCAATACATTCAAAAAATTATAAGAAACATCAGGAAAAACGGTTGCTAGCATGGTGATATTTTGCTAACGATATTTTTAGGTAACAATCAAGAAATTATGGATAGAGAAGAAAAGCAATGAAGATTCCTGACAATTTTTTAAAGTTTTATAGGAAGCCAAGTTCGAAAATAAAATGAAGAATTAGATGAATAAGGGTTTGATTCGGAAGAAGATTTAGGATTATATTTAGAATTTGAATTGGAAAAAGAAAGAGCTTTTGAATGTATAAAATTAAGAACAGAGTTAAAGTTGGAAGATAAATACGAATAGACTTGAAATTAGAATATGTTTTAGAATTGGGATTGTAATAGAAAAATAGTTAGTATTCCAGTGTCAATTGAAAAAATAATAATTATTGGAATTAGGATTAGAATCGGAAGAAAGATGATTACAATTGAAAAGTAATTAGAGTTAGAACTACAATCGCAAAAATAATTAAGATTAGAATTGGAATTGAGAAAATAATTGAGATGAGAAGTGGAATTTTATAAACATAATTGTGATTAGGATTGGAATAGAAAAATAATTAAAAATAGAATGCGAATTGAAAACATTATTATGATAGAAACTGGAAGGATAATTAGTATTTCAATTGTAAGAGCGCTAACAATTGCGATCGGAAAATAATTTGGATTAGAATTGGAACGGGAAAATAATTAGATTTAGAATTCCAATTTCAAACATTATTGAAGTTAGAATTGGAATTGTGAAGAGATTTAAGAATAGAGAAAAGATTTAATGCATAGTTAGAATTCGTATTAGAATAGAAAAAAGGATAGTGATTAGGATAGGACCGGTAGCGGTAGCTCAGCGCAGCTGTCACTACAGCGCCTCTGACCAGTAGGTTCAAGTCCTGACGGCGGCAGGATTTTCGACACTAGCTTTTCAGCTAGGTCGAATTCAGTCACTGTCCGGAGGAGAATTCTAGCGGCTGGCTGTTCTGGTCGGTAGTTTTCCGTGGTTTCTCCGATCAACACCAGGCGAATGCCGGAGCAGTGCCCTAATAAGTGGACCAGGGACCGCGCGCGATCTTTCCTTCCTCTTCCTTGTCCTATCCTCTCCCCTTCCACACACACTTACACTAACATGAACTACACTACCACATATTCCAGGAGAGCTTAGAGCTTGTGCCGGCTGGGGCGGTGCCCCGCTGTTGGGAGAGTCCTGGTTAGGGGTAACCCCACTAGCCGACGGTAGGTCGGCGCCGGATCTCGCCATCCTGTGGGGGTAGATCCCCGTCATCTCCCGAGAAAAAACATGCACTTCACTTACGGGACTAATGACCAAAGCTGTTGACGCGCCCGGAAACACGAAAAATTCAATCAATCAATCAATCAATGAAAAGCGATAGGAAAATAATTTGGATTAGAATTGGAACGGGAAATTGCAATTGGAATGGGGAGAGAATGAAGCCTCACCTGTTCTGGAACCAGACCTGCACGACGCGCATGTCGAGCCCCGTGTCCTGCGACAGCTGCTCGCGCACGTGGCGCGCGGGCTTGGGGCTGTTGTTGTAGGCGAGCTTGAGCGTCTCCAGCTGCTTGGCGGTGATGGTGGTGCGCGGCCGCTTGTTGGGCTGGTCCCCGTCCAGGCACGCGCCATCTGCAACCGCGCCCCCGCCGCCGCCTGCGCTCCATCGAGCCGTCCTAGCGCTGCGCCGCCCACGCCCACCACCCTCCCTTACCCCACGCTTAGTCACTGCGTTCTCAAAATTGTTATCTTGGCGAATCGTCGCTCTCCTAAGACAATGTCCAAGTTTATCCGTGCACATTTTTACATATGTAGTACTTATTTACATATTTTACATATTTTGCTAGTTTCACAAAATATTTTTTATCCTATCGATTTTCTTCGATTTTACATATTTTTTCTTGAAAAGAAGTATCTAAAAAATTATTATTTTTTCTTACATTATTGACAAAATCTCATCGTAAAAGTATTACTGACGCCGCGTTCGTGACCTTTAACCTTAATTTCTAAGAATCTTTGTCGATCGCCGACACTTGGTGAGAATGTTACACGCTACAGTGATTGTTTGCTGGTCGTAGATATCGCCAGTTAGTAGGATGGCTTCTATTGCGTCTTCTCTGGATCAATATGCATTTAACATTACAGAAATGCACCTTGGTCTGGCTGCTAAACTACGGTTTTGGATTACAATAGATGAAACTTTTACTACTAATGGGAAGCTAGGACTAATGTGTCAACATGAGCTCTCCAAACGATTTTTAAAATGTTTGAGGTATTTTTAAAATTTCTTTAAAAAATTTGTTATAAATGTAATTTCGTATTGTGTAATTGTGTTTTATATTTATAATATTTTAATACTACATATTATATTCGATTTTACATATTTATTACATATTGTTACTGTTTTCATTACATATTTATGTACAT
The DNA here is from genome assembly GCA_011170035.1 of Teleogryllus occipitalis. Lineage (NCBI taxonomy): Eukaryota > Metazoa > Arthropoda > Insecta > Orthoptera > Gryllidae > Teleogryllus > Teleogryllus occipitalis. The sequence goes on along the minus strand of BLKR01001812.1, from coordinate 218,541 downwards.
ATTTTGACGTTTGATTCTACATATTTTTCCGGTCTCTAGTTATAAGTACTAGCATTACTATACGTTTCACCGCATGGTCATGATTGTAAGCTTTAACAATTACCGGCACCGAGGCTCTTAACTCTTTAAGACTAAAGAAGCCACTGACTCGGTAGCTCAAGTGGTTTGAGCATTCGAGAAGAATCGGATAAGATTACTGCTTGGACCTAATTCTTTGAAAAGTCAAACCTTATTTATATTATTATTATTATTATTATTATTATTATTATTATTATTATTATTATTATTATTATTATTATATTATATTATAATTTTTGTGTAGCCTCTGGGATGGCTCACGGGCAGCGTACTGTGGTTCCGGGTTCCCGTGCTGTGGTTGCAGGTTCTATTTCAGGTCTAAGTAAAAATAGAGTTGTAGCTTTCCTTTAAAATCGTCCCAGTTTCTGTAGCTGTGTGACAAAGAAAAGCTCAGGCAGGCGCGTCTTGCTAGTTACGGTGAAGAGAATACGTCATCTTCGCTTCATGTCGCTCTTACCCCCAAGCATGGGAATTTAGCTAGGTCCGAGCATAGGGGATACCGGTAGCTGACCTGCTAAGCCGGACTACTGACCCAATAACTATAATTATTATGTTATAATTACTATAATTATTATTATATTACCCTCGGGTGGTTCATAGACAGGGCGGCAGATGGACCTGGCTAGCTTTTTGCGACGTGGTCCCGGGTTCGATATTAGGCCGAGGCAAAAATGAAGCTGTAGCTTTGTAATACAATCGTCTCAGTTTCTATTGTGCGTGATGAAAGAAAATCTCAGAAAGACCAAGTACGCTAGAACTGCCACGGAACACGTTATGCTTGCCCACACGTCTCCCTTACCCTCAGCAAAAGAACTCACGACTGGGAACACCGTTTGCTGCCCAAAGCCTGATTAATGCGACTCTAAATGCCAAATACATACATCGTGACCATTATTATTACATGTCAAATACTTGCACAATATGTAGTACTTTACTTGTAATTTGCTTATGCCAAAACCAACATTAAGGTGAGTTCGCACAATTATAGAACACAATAATAAACAAGCAAGATGAAATTAAACATTCTGTTAATGAAAAGAAATAAACCTTTAAAATATAGGACCAAACTGATTTATTATGAATCACTAATTATTACTCTTTTAGCATTAAGCATTTGAATTATCAGATGATGAATGCTATTCCAGTTTGTGGTTTATTGCTGCGTTGCTTGATGAGTGAACTATTTTGGAAGTAGATTCAGAACAAAGTTTGGTGGCATTTAGAAGTTCATCTCTGATAAGCCATTGTATTTTGAGCACATTTCACACAAACAATTAGATGACAAAAGGACAGAAAAGTGATAGAAGTGCTTGATATGAAAAATGATTGTAAAAGGATTTTCCAATAGAGCAACCTTCCTAAGAGCTACTCGCTTCCCCTTGTACCTTATAGCCCAATATTGCCCATATGCCGTGCCGCCCAGTAAAATCAAGCCGGGTCCGCCCACGCCGGCCTGGGATAAACAGCGCCATTAAACAAATGAAGCGCGCGCGGCGCTGTCCACCATGCCGCCACCGCTGCGGCCGCTCTGATATATCGGCGCAAAAAGCGTTCGCATATCGCTGTTGCGCTGTCCGCGGACGCTGCTTGGGCTCGTTTGTCTCCATTTCGGCCGAAGCACTTCCCCCGCCCTGCCAGCAGCGCCATAGCCACAGCCCACCGCCCCCGCGTCCCCACTGGCATTTCCAACCCGACCTGCTCCCGCACCCAACCCCGCCCTCACTCCTGTCCAAGCCCCGTCGAAGCCCCCGCCCTCGCCTCGTCCTAGCCCTCGTCCCCGCCCTCGTCACCCCCCTCGCCCCCGCCCTCGACCCCGCCCTTGACCCCCCTCGTCCCCACTCTCGTCCCCGCCCTCGTCCCCGCTCTCATCCCCGCCCTCGTCCCAACCCTCGCCCGCACCCTCGTCTCCGCCCTCGCCCCCGCCCGCGTCACCATCCTTGTCCCCGCCCTCGACCCCGCCCTCGCCTCCCTCGTCCCCACTCTTGTCCCCGCCTTCGTTCCCACTCTCGTCCCCGCCCTCGTCCCAACTCTCGTCTCCGCACTCGCCCCCACCCTCGTCCCCACCATTGTCCCCGCCCTCGTCCCCGCCCTCGTCCCCGCCCCTCGTCCCGCCCTCGTCCGCCCTCGTCCCCGCCCTCGTCCGCCTGGTCCCCGCCCTCGACCACGCCCTCGTCCCCCCTCGTCCCCGCCCTCGTCCCCGCCCCCGTCCCCGCCCTCGTCCCCCCTCGTCCCCGCCCTCGTCCCCGCCCCCGTCCCCGCCCTCACCCCCGCCCTCGTCCCCGCCCCCGCCTCGCAGGCCGGCTATTGCCGGCACAGACAGCAGGCGCCGCTCTGGGAAGGGAACGCGGCCGGGCAGCCCAGCGGAGCGGGTGCAGCACAGACGAGGGCTGCGCTCTTCGCTATTAGAAAATGCGAATTTAATCACCCGACGGTTCACGATGTTTCGGCTATCGACATGATGCTTGTTTATACATGGCCACATTTCATTCCTTATTCGGAAAGAGGCATAGCTCATAGTAGGTATGGGAAATACAAAGGTGATTCAACTATTATATATTGTTTTTGTAGTATACAATTTAAATGGAAGGAGAAACGATAATAATTTTCAAAAACTGAGGGGGACGGTGCGAGAAAGTAAAGAAATAATTTTGAGAAAAAAGTATTTTCAGAATGTGATTATTTTTAACTGTTAATATTCTTAAAACAAATACACACAACGTGCTAATAAGGGTGAGTTTTCTGTGATTTCTGAGGTATACTGATTTTAATATCATTTAAAATATGATTTTTTTATTTACTACATTATGTTGTCTTTTAAGAAAGAACGAAGAAAATTAGAAACAGAATAAATAATTTATCACAGAAACGTTGAGTCTAATTGCACCGCCTTGGCACTCGCGAGTTATAAGAGGTACATATGGTGTACTACTCGTAACAGAAAAAATAAATTAGTGGATAGAAAGACTAAATGTAGAAAACATTTAAATTTATTCTTTCATTCATGATTTCAAATATTTAGGGTAAGTAAATATTATGCTTGCTTTATCAAACATGACTATTCCTACGACACAGGGGCGTTATTATACGTATTTATTATTATCTTCTAATTCATGAACTAACAAATAAACATTAAAGCAAATAAAAGAGATGGAATATGAAAAATAAGGAGATAACGTTGAAAAATTGTACCAGTAAAGTAAATGTGGAAATTTAGTGACAAGAGAAACAATGAAAGCTGCGAAATCCTGCCAGAAGCTCTGACATGCACTATATATGATGTGACCAAGATTTGAATTATGGTATCTGACGGTTGAAGATAAATACTCCGGCCAGTACACATTGGCTAGTATAAAAAGAGAGAAAACGCCAAAATAACGCAGATATACGCGTAGTGAAAATGTGTGGCGCTCGAACATTCACATTCTGTTTGCGAAATTTTCCTGACAGGTGTCGCTTCGGACGCTCGGAGACTGGCCCCCCGCTGCCTTCATTCTCGCTCCTGCTCCCCCCTCCCGTGGGCTGATAGGGCTCCAATTCCATGACGGGAACATTTGTCACACCGTTGCAAGTGAGCTGTGTTCTTTCCGAATACCTGGCGGGCGGTTTGTGAATGTTGACACATCTCAATGACATGAATCAAAAGGAAAATACGACAGCATGTTTGAACTGCTGTTCGTAAATCCTTTTGTTAGTGTTGTATGTGAGAGGAACGTTTCTTCATCGTGCTTTCTATTTTCAGATTTTTAAGGGCATAGTCATATTTTATAATGACAATACATATTCAATTTTAAGCAAACTCTGGCCCACATATTGAGGTCAGAGGTAATCTTTGTGAATAAATGAACCTGAAAAATGGATTTGTTATCCATTTTTGACAAAATCAAAACACAAGAACTATAAAAGATTACTTTGAACTGAAATTGAGACATTATTCCGAAATTTAAAAAAAATTGAATGAAAAGTGACAATAACTTACAAATTTTATTGTTGTGAAAAATTATCATATTACCATTAAATAACAGTGTATTGATTTCGTAAATTAACATTCCAACAATTTTTTCAAAGAATAAGTGAATTAATTCGTACGGTTATGTATTTGAATAATCCTAATAATCTATCGCCCTACCTGAAGTGCTTTTTGTCACATAATTATGAATTTTTGCCCTGCTATCATGAATACCTGAAGGCCCTAATTCGTGAACAAAAAACGCAGTTATAACATTTTTTTTTTACGATTTCCATCATATCAAACTAGATATCAATGACTATTTTAATCACTAATTATGAGCAAACTTACAAAAAACGATAACATTGAAATGATTTCTCGCTGTAATAAAGTAGTTCGTTTATACTATTTTTTTATCTCTTCCTGAAGACAACGACATTGAATTTGTACTTACGTATTATTTATATTATATTTGGAGAGCTTTACCGTATATTTGGAGAGCTCATGTCGAGCAAGTGATTTTTTCGTATAAAAGCTTCATATGTGAGTATTTTATGTTTCTTTGTATGTAACATAAATATCCCAAACATCAATCACATACTTAATTTCTATTACATTAGCAATAAAATCCGTATGATAAAAAGTGAAAGAGTAAGACGCATTGTAGTAACATTTCTGGGTCCAAAAGGGGATCACGTGCCATCTGTGGCGAACCTATTGTAATCGCCTCTGAGAATAACAACTTAAACGTATTATGTTGAGAATTACATCTACTGAACAAAATGAATGAAAACAAGGAAGAATGAATGAATGATACAATTCATAGATGAATGAATAAGAAAATGAATACAAGGAGCAAATGAATTAAAGAATAAATAAATAAATAAATGAGTTTGCGACTGTTAGAAGGAATTACGAAATTCATGACAGAATCGGCCAGCGAGTGTTGAATGCAAAGGCAAACGTAATGCGACAGTGAGAAAAAGGAAGCAACGCCGTTGCGCGGGACCGGGATTGGCAGCGGCCATGCGGGCTGTACCTTTGCTCTTGGCCGCCTCGTAGTCGGGCTTGCAGACGAGCTTGCGGTCCTCCATGAGGTAGAACTCGTCGCCGGTGTTGAGCTGGCGCGCGCAGATGACGCAGGCGAAGCACTGCAGGTGGTAGACGTGCTCCTGCGCGCGGCGCACCACCTGCGTGGGCGGGATGCCCTGCTCGCAGCCGGCGCACTTGGTGCCGTAGCGCCTGCACCCACCGCCCCCGCACGCGCTCATTACCACACCCGCGGACGCGCGCAACGCGCGCGCACCACGTCCTTACTACTAGGGAACGGAATTTATATACATACATATGTACTTGCTTTTTCCGAAATATGTAAGAAAAAATAGAAAATATGTAAAATAAAAATTCATTATTATGTTCTCCATGTCGATGAAATCATCAATGTTATAGACTAATAAATAGGGAACGGAATTTATTGTAATAAAATGGAAAATATGTACATATATATGTACTTACTTTTTCCGAAATATGTAAGAAAAAATAGAAAATATGTCAAATAAAAGTTCATTATTGTGTTCTCCAAGTTGATGAAAACATGGAGGAAACATCCAGGTTTTAATTATAGACTAATAAATAGGGAATGGAATTTATTGTAATAAAAATGCAAAATATGTACACAAATATGAACTTATTTTTTCCAAAACATGTAAAAACATAGAAAATATGTAAAATAAAAATTCATATTTGTGTGTAAAATTGTTCTCTACAAGCATTTTCAGAGTACAGAACGTCGCCGATCAGTCTTTAAGAAGGATTCCGAGTGTGGATTACCTCTACAGAAGTAATTGTACACCAGACTTCACCACACAAAAATTTTATTCAAAATATAAATGACGTTCATAATATACATTACAATGTTCACGAGGAGTTGGTGTTCAAGTGAATAGTAGTAATCTGTCACCAGTGATGGATCCCAGGAAGGGGGTGGGTTAAAGGGTAGCCCCCCACCACCAAATCGAACAACACAGTAAGGTTATTTTCTGTAAAAAATGTTTGATATTTTCAATCGAGTAACGAATGGACTATTTGAAAGATGAGTAAGCACATGGTTGAAATTACGTTTGTTCACAAAAATCCGCTTGTCCTTGACAGCCAGTACGTAGTAAGGGGGGAGGGATAAGTTTGGCGGTATGGTGGTCATAGAAGCGCAGCAGCATTACGTTTGATTTATAAGATGATTCCGTAACATACATTACAAACGCATATCTGAAATGTTTCGTTTCGACCTATAAATATTTTAAAATGTAACGAAATATGTAAGAAATATGTCGTAATAGGTAAAATATGTAAAAATATGTAAAATGTAGTTCTAATTCATTCAGAATGTCTTGTACACTCTAAAAAAATTATTGAACGTTGGTATCTAGTTCCTGTAAAAATATGTACTACATACATGGAAATCCGTTCCCTACTTATCACAATTCATAGCGCCCAAGCCTTTTTGGCGATATTATTTAAATGAAAATAACCGATGTTGAGCCGATTGTTTCCGGGTGTGTCAACTGGTATGGCTCTTTAGTCTCGTAAGTGTTGCACACCTTACATTCAGGGAAGGCGCGGAGTACTTTCCCTGCTGAATGGCGAGATCCGGCGCTGACCTGAAGGTAGACTTGCGTGGTTTCCTCCTCCAGGAATCTCCCCCCAGTGAAACCCCGCCCCAGTCGGGACAAGCTCTAAGCTCGCGACTGGTCTCCGACATGTACGGTGCGTGAAGGTGTGTTTAATTGTGTGTAAGGAAGGGGTGAGAAGAGAAGGGGCCAGGAAGAAGAAGGAATGATCACGCACTGTGGAATCACTTTTCCGACATTCACCTGGTGCTGATTGGAGAAACCTCGGAAAACTACCAATGAGAGTAACCGACCGCTTGGATTCTCCTCCAGACAAGGTGTGAATACGATCCAACTTCGCTGCTTTGTTGGATAGTCCACCATTGTCTTCAAACAATGCTACAGAGGCAACATCGTTTCCACTGATATATCCAGTAGGTTGTTCTCCCACGTACACGCACGCTTTTGATATAACAGAGGATATTTCCAGAACCTTCACCTAGGAATTAAAGGAATTTTTCATTTTTCTCATTCCGGCTAGAGCAACAAGCTCTACCCAGATATTTTCTGTGCCTTATTACTGTACTAAATGGTTTCATAAAGCTACCGTTAATATATTACAGAGATGAGAAAACTGTGTATTTAAAATTACTAACTTCTTTAATAATTTTAAAAAAATTCCGCATCAAAATTAAGTAATCCATTAAAATATACATTACCACTTTGTACCACGTATTTGTAGATATTGTCATTGTATGATTATTTTAAAAATGTTACATTTTCTACCAAGGGATTTTTATCCTAATAATAATATAATTGACTGTCTAATTTCACTACGGCCAGTAGGGGAAGTACTATCAAATTTAGGTTTATATCAAATGGGCATATTTCAAATGACTACAAGGAGCAAATATTGTAGCAAATCAATGAGGCTTTGAAAATAAAAAATAATCAAGAACAAAATTCAGAATAAACAGAGTTACAGATTTATTACTTATGTTCTCGCGTACACACAAATAAGTACCATAGCTGTACACATTGTTTATGCAAAAGACTTAATAATTTTCGAAATGTTACTATTTAGCAAGTAGCATATAATCATTTAAGTTCAAAAGTATTTTCACGGAACTTCTTGTTTTGTGAGTCACCACACGATAAGACCGAAGAGTTTTTCCTAAAACGTATTCATAACTGTTTATCTAGTTCGATTAATGTCTAGAATGAAGGAAATTTATAAAATGATCCAAATACCCAAGATTACTCTGGGGAAATTCCACTAAATGGAAATTCCAAGTGTCGTGGGAAATATGCCGGGAGTGATACGATGCTATCACGGTTATATCAAATAATTATTCTGCTTTCCGCCCTCTCATTTTTGCACATAAATTTCAGAGTACTGAAAGAGGAACGTTTCTTCATTTGATATTTCGTAGTAATTTGAAGTTAATATGACAACAAAGAAAGAATTTGAACAAAGTGTAACATTTCAGCTGAAATTGATGTAATCTAGAAAATCATTCTTCATATATCGTATCGCTATAGACGTCGTTTATTCTAAATAAACAAGGACAGATATTTCTCCAATCGTTCCATTTTGTTTACATTAATTTCCTAATCATACATATCATTTGCATTTCATGTTTCTTTCTCTATATCTTGCTGTTTGTAATTCAATTGTACACAGTAACCATGAGGTGAATTAATAAAAGGGTTTGTATACTCTATTTGCTTACAAAATAAATGTTTACACACCAGTCTGTTGTGGAAATAAAGATAGGGTGTGATCACGTTTTTACTGTAACTCCACTAAACCAATATTACGTAGTAGAAAATTATTAAATAATGCCTCAAGAATAATTTATAAATATTAGTTTTGAAAGTTTGCTCGTTTTTTAATAATTATATACTTTAATTAATATTTGATAATAGAAATGGTATTTTCTCATGAAAGATGATACGTGATAAAATATTATCTAATTAAATTTGTTCAAAGAATTGTCACCCCGTCCGGGATTGAAACTCGGGATCTTCTCGTTTACGCCCAGTTGCTCTAAACACTAAGCTTGTATACATAATTTTTTATGTAAGATGTCTGTCATTTTATTATCTAATTTACTTTCCATCCCTTTCGTAAATATGAAAAACAGAGGTTAGACATTAGATCCACGGGTCCCTGAACCATGGGGTATGGTCAATTTAAAGAAACTGTGGGGGCCTCAAGTCCAAGAAAATCATTTAAATGAACCTCGCCGCACAGTAGTCTCTTAGCTATATCACAAGATGCTCACAAGATATAGCAAAGCAATTTAATGGTGGAGAGATAGGCTTCCGTTCTTTGTGAACCTGTCTGAAATGTATCACACGACAACCCCAGATTCCCAACAATATATCTCCTTGACTTAGGGACCATCACTGCCCGTCCCACTCAACAAACAAGCATTGAGCTCATCTCCTGCTCAAACTCCATCTCCCCATGGCTCAAAGCGGTTTGTCTTTGTCCTTCCTCAACCTTCTTCAATTGAACTTATGCTACGATTTTTAATGTTCAAAGTCTGATTCCTTCTGATTCGTCTTCAGATGTATATATTTGCGAAGCATTTTAATAAAGGTCTTGTTTGGGTTAGTTGTGTTTACTTCTTTTGTTCATACAATTGTTTGGTACAGTTGTTTACTGGTATTGTTGAACTTAATTGTTCATACAATTAAGATCATGTTTTCGGTGAGAAGAGAACAACTATGTTCACTAGTCAATTTATAAGGAATTTTATTATTAATTACAATGCTAATCTCCAAGAGAAATCTTTAATATATTGAGAAGTATTTTAAAGATACGTCCTTTGGACGACCAATTAAAAGAAACACTCATTTCTGGGTCGACGATTTTCAGGGTGGAAAAGGGAAAGAGAAACAAAGGGAGAAAGAGAAAATGATTTTCAACACTTTGTTTGACCGAACGTGTGACCGAACCGAGGGACGTACATGAATTTGCAACATTGTATTCCTTATAAATGTTTCTGACATTAAATTGTATTCAAATTGCAAAATTATATTCGTGCATGTAAAGGATTTATTTCGACCAACTCTCAAATACATTCTCGACTACTTTTAAAAACTATTCTTAAAATGGACTTCAATTTTTGATAGGTTTTTGTGTAATCCGCTTTTTACAAATTCCCGCTTATTTTCTGTTTGCAATGTGGTATTTAAATTAAAACATTCCTATTTACAAATAAAAATGATATCTGATTTTTTATGACAGTATAGATGCAGCACCCTCAAAGAAATGTGTATTTTAGGGTTATAATTCCTATCTAGTTCGCCAAGAATGGGTTTTATTCCACAATCTAATCCCGTGCTCAAGATCTGGGATTTTATAGTATGAATTTCTAAACGCTCTGAATGAAATAACATAAATTACTAAAGCATTTCTTTACAAATTGTATTCATTGCTTGAAAATGATAAATATAACTGTGTCTTCGTTCAAGAAACGCCAATGTCAATACTCAAGTTTTACAGAATGGGTAGTTTTGTTACATCATCGAAATGACAAAACTATCGTAGGCCAATGTAAAGGTCGATGAAATCAAAAGATAGGATCGACTTTTACTTTGGCCTCTCTTGCACTGACCGAAGGGGCATTGAAGCAAACATTGGCCCTTCAAACCAAAAATCACTAAAAACTGACATTGTCCCTTCTTGCATCAAACCACAGATATATTTTAATCTTCTACGACGAAACTCGGTTTCTCGAAACATATTTTACATAGGGGGTGTTAGAAAATAGCATACGCCACCCACACATGTTGTGTTTTGCGTACGTATTACGAAACTTCCTATTTTCAACAGTGCTCCACGCAGTCTTTGTGTCTTTGTATTATGTGTGGGAATGTGTTATGTATTACAACAGAGTTGTGTAATTTGAAAATTTCTTAATTTCGTCGAATCTTCTTATTTATTTATTTACTCAAAAACAGTCAAAAACTATATGTGATGTATGGGGGAGAAAATCATCTGCGCACGCTTTCTTGAGTTTCAGAATCCCTTCCCAACAATTTAACTATTAATAGTTGAAAGATGAAAAAATAATAGTAATATTATTATTACTAATAAAAAATAATAGTAATATTATTATTATAATAAATTTAAAAAAGCGAAAGATTAACAATTATAGGTATTTTCGTTTCCGAGTTATAGAAAACTTATTTTTAACGGTATATGAACTTGTTTTGAACAGATTTCATTTTTCTGTATTGCTAACAAAATAGAAACTTACCCTAATCTCTACTACCACTACAAGCAAAAGGAAAACTCAACAAAACGTGCACATAGTGAAGCTACATTTACGTCCAGAAGCAATTCAAGTGGCCATCTCAAAATTTGCTCAATGGATCAGGGAAACTGGACAAAAACCCGATCGAGATGGGGTGTCTCATATATATATATATATATATATATATATATATATATATATATATATATATATATATTCATTGAACCCTTAATTTTGGAATTGATTTAATCAAACCTATTGTAAGTACATTTAATAATATTACAAAGACACACTAATTGAACACAATAATTAAATTATTTTTGGAAGTGTTGAACGCAATGATGGCGTTTCGCGAGGGAGAGCGTGTGGGGAGGGGGCGGGCCGTTTCGCGTACTCACTTGAAAAAGTCCTCCTTGCAGAAGACCTGGCCGTTGCGCGCGAAGCACTTGTCGCTGAGCTGGCCCGCGCACTCGCTGCACTTGAGGCACTTGGCGTGCCACGTGCGGTCCAGCACCTTCAGGATGAACCGGTCCAGGATCAGCTCCTGGCAGCCGCCGCACTTGGGGATGGTCGCTGCAACAGCCAACCACCCAAGTCACACACGCTGTTAAAGACACAAGTCTCTAAAATGTCTCAAGACTCTTTCAGAAAGTTGTAAAATTATAAAATTATAAAATTATTATAAAATTATAAAATTATAAAATTATAAAATTATAAAATTATAAAATTATAAAATTATAAAATTATAAAATTATAAAATTATAAAATTATAAAATTATAAAATTATAAAATTATAAAATTATAAAATTATAAAATTATAAAATTATAAAATTATAAAATAAATATAAAAATAGAATAGTTTTGTTACTTTTCCTGCTTGCACTATAGTATAGGGAAGAACAGTATTGAGAACATATCAACACTATCATCTCGAATTTTCTTTTCTTCGTGGTTTTGTTAATCGAAATTGGTGGCCTTTTGCGCTCTAATGACGTGAAATTTTATTCATACGCTAGATAACAAAGCTCTTGCGGGCTTAGAAATTGAATCTAATTGGACGCCAAATATGCTCGTTGAAATTTTAAGTTATCACGTTCTGAGTTTCACGGCTATCGTTTCCACAGGATCTGTTTTGATGGCAGAGTGACAAAACGGGTGGTGACCAGTTCGAAAGATGAACATTCGAGTAGACCAAAAGGCTGAGAGGTTGTCACTTGGATAAATTCCAGACCTAAACTCATTTCTTGGAAATTTCAGAATGTAAAAATTTATATTTAGGGCACTAACTTATGTAATTATAAATATAATTATATAACGTATTAATTATACACATACTTATAAATCCATAAACTCATTGTGTACATCTTTCTTAAACATGATAATTGATTTCTTTCTTTGTATATCAATTTGACAAACTTGATAAAATTTTGATCTATGTTAAGATTTATTCTCTTATCAATATTCCCTGTAGTATTAAAAAATAATTATTAAGATCTAACATTTATTCATGAGTAATACTTTAATGAAGAAATCGCTTATATTATGACAAATGTATTAATGCAATTCTTTAATTTCACAGTAATGCATTGATTGATAGTCATGTTGAGTGAAGAGTGAGAAAGGCACTAGTATATTATTTACAAATGATCTGCTTTTAAAAAAATGTTAAAACGAGAGAAACACTAAAAAACTCGTTTGCTTTTCTCCGGTCATATTACTCAATGTTACCACACCTCATTTATAACATCATCAAAAATAGCATAAGAATATGTTAAATACAAACTCTTTGCATACATATTGATACTATTATATTGTCAGTGGATTGAAAAAATTATTTCGATGCAAATTCTTTAATCTCAAAATCACACTAGTTCTATTGACCTTTTCCAAATTTATTTTATTTGGAAAATCAGTTAACAATATTGGATATCCCAACATCAGCAAAATCAGGTCCCTTTGAAAATAAATTTCAAAACATATTTTCCAATGGAGAAGAATTTTACATATTCACTATATAATAACTGAATTATTTCATTTTCTCTGGATTTAAAAAATAGTTTCATTCCTTTTAAATTTTATTTTTTAAATAAATGTGAAGTCCTGTTGAGCTTGTTAACATAAAATCGCTTTCTGCTGCTTGGTAAAAGGAAATGTAAAGTATAAAAAATCAAATAAGTTATAACCCAGCTAGTCATTTGAAAATACTAGTATGTGATAAATAAACGCCTCTAACGGGCGATGCCTATGGGATATCAGGAAACGTAAAATGAAAAAAAAACTATCACTGCAGTTTTCTTGAATTTCTCTTATTATATTACACAACTGAATATAATATCAACATAAATTTAATGAATACAAAAATTGAAAGGGGCCTAAAATGTTCTCTTTCTTTCAAATTTCGAAAATAAGGATTTACGAGGTTACAAATATCCGCGTAATGATTAAACATCTGCTTAAAAAGTAGCATTCTAGTTGAAACACTTTTACTAAATAATTTATCCTGATGTAAATAATATATCACCTTAATTGATCGCAACTATTACAAAGAAACATTTGGAAAAGTTTGCTTAAAGAGTTAGCAGCAATGGCTTTATATTAGAAAAGCAGATATCGCAGCTTTCTGTTGACCACGGTGTTACTCGCTGAAGAAAATAATAAATGATCTGCCAAAAACAATGACGCCGTCTATAATCAAAAAAATTGTTAGCAATGACCTTAATAAAGAAAATAGGCTGTTTGATTCTCGTTTCTAAACAAACGTTCAATATATATTATTATTTACTCTATTTAAATTCTAACAACAAAAATTGTTTGTATGCTTACTGCAAGTTTTGTAATGTTTTGGCACTTCTTCAAAACAGCCTTTCCTCTCATGAATGTCAACTCATAAATACCACAAATAATGAATTTGCCAAAACACATTTCTTGTTGATAATAATGTTTAAAATACTAAATTGCCATAATTGATTATAATGTTATTATTATTATTTTATTGATTTTGGTTATAATTGATTTTATGGTCTTCAATATTATCACTAAGGAATTTTTCGAACTTGATTATGAGTATAAATATTGAAAACTGAAAATAGTATTGAGGAACACAAATAATATTTCTCCTATATCAACATAATTATTGATACAAGTGAAGAATTCCAGCTGACATAATTGAAAGGCATACCACAAGTAATGTAACAGTCTACATACCGTTACAACTGTAATAAATAATGTTTGTAATGTTTATCATAGATCCGGCAAGTGTCCATTGCCATTGAAACAGAATGAACCCAATGGACATCCGTCCACAAGAAACTGGCAAACTACCAGCAACATGACCCCGTCTGCGTGCGGCGAACCCAAGTCTTTTCAAAGTCATCAATAATGTTTTTGACAATGCATCTTATCACCAGCAATGAATATAGGTTGCACTTGGAATAGAAGAAGCGGAATCATCATGCGTCCACCATAAAATTCACTGAGTTCCAAGGCCAACAGAGCACAATAGATCTGAACAAACAATTCCAGTTGTCGTTATTGTCATTAGCTATTGTAGAAGTACAGTAAAGAAACGAAACACGATTTCCTAAGAAATAAATTAAATTTGTGTCAACGTACCATCGTCATAGTTTACTAGAAAAAAGAATATTAGTTGTACTTAGCATAGAATACACTGAATGGACGTGATGCACAAGTGACAAATCATGTGAGCCATATATACATGAGGAGGGGGCTCCTACTGGCAAAACGAATGGCGAAATAACTAATGTCTTCGACAGCTAATAATCATATTATATCATCTGAAATAAATCTAGGTTGCACTAGCAATGAGCATGTATCCAAAATACAATTGTGAGTGACTAGTGGCCACATGGGCAACGCCTGTGACACACGTGGAAGCTTTCCAATCGATCAATGCGGTCATAAAAGGAAATAATATTTACAGTAATATATAATAAAATCACTGCAAACAATAAATCATCAATAGATAACCAGCAAAGAATTTAAGGAAGTTGCACTAGGAATTGAATTGTGAATTATTTCACACTGTTACAGAATCGAAGAATGATTCCGATAACGTAGCATTGTAACACATTATTAATGAAGACTGTCAGTTCCACGTGAAAGCAAGTGAACCTGATGAACCTACTTTCATAGCAAAAACGCTGAGTTACAGAGCAGTTAATGATAATGTATCATCATATTAAAACCGCACGAAAGAATGTCAGTAGCACTTGGAATAAAATAAACCGCACAGACATTCTCTCTTAAAAGAGTCACAAGTCAAGTGTGGTAGAAAAGTTTGTAATAATATTATCATGAACTTCAGCAAAGAACGAAAGTTGCACTTGAAATTAAATATTCCGGAACCGATATTCATTCAGAACAAAGTCACTTAGGGGCTACGCATTTTGTAAAAATGTATAATCTTAACTGAACTGCAGCAAAATTTATGGACACAATTGAGCGATTAATAATTTTGCACCGGAATGACATCCTTCTCCTTGCACACGGAATAGATTATATTCATGCATTCACAACAAAGTCACACAAGAGGATAGGAGTTTGTGATGATGTATCACAAAACAAAACTGTATCAAAATAGTACCGCAATGTCAGTTGCACTTAAAAAATCATTTAATCATTCGGACATGCATCCACAACAAAGTCACCGAATGGGGATTACTTTGTGGCAATGTATCATCACTAATGACCTGCACGCCGTGTAGTCATTAATTTGTAGCGAGTGTCTCGCTAATGCGTCGAATTCAGTCACTGTCAGGAGGAGAATTCTAGCGACCGGTTGCTCTGATCGGTAGTTTTCCGTCGTTTCTCCGATTAACACCAGGTGAATGCCGGAGCTGTACCCTAACAAACGGGCCACGGACCGCGCGCGATCTTTCCTTCCTCTTCCTTGTCCTATCCTCTCCCCTTACACACACATGCACACGTACACAAACATGCACTACACTACCACATATTCCGGGAGATCGGTCGGGAGCTTAGAGCTTGTCTCCGCTGGTGGGAGAGTCCTGGTTTGGGGGAAACCCCACTAGCCGACGGTAGGTCGGCGCCGGATCTCGCCATCCAGCGGGGGAAGATCACAGCCATTTCCCGAGAAAAAAACATGCACTACACTAACGGGACTAATGGCCAGAGCAGTTGACGCGCCCGGAAACACGAAAGAATCAATCAATCAATGAATCAATGAAGATGTGTGTGGCGCGGCCTACCGAGCAGCGCCGGCGGCAGGCGGCAGGCCACGGGCGGGAGGCCCGCCAGCGCCGCCACTCGCAGCGCCAGCGGCGCCAGGCCGGGCTCGGCGTCGGCGGGCGGCGCCCCGCCCACCACGCCCACGCCCACGCCCACGCCCGCGGGCGACAGCAGGCCGCGCTGCGACGACTCGGGGCTGGAGTGCGGCGGCGTGGGCGGCGGCTCCCCGCGCACGCAGCACCCGCCCAGCATGGCCGCTCCGCCGCACACCGCACCGCACCGCACCGCACACCGCGCACCGCACACACCGCGCCACACGCACCGCGGGGCCCTCCGTGCGCGACTGCGCCCTCGCCCTCGACGCCGCCGCCGCCTCCCCTCTCCAATCAGCCCCGCCGCCGCCGCCGCCGCCGCCGCCGGCCAACCGCGCCCCGCGCTGCGCGCCCCGCCCCCACCCCCCCGCGAATAACCTTTTATTCAGCGCGGAGGGTGCGCGCGCGCGCCAGGCGGGGCGGGCGGGGCGGGGGCGGGGCGCGCTAGAGCCCACAATGCCGGCCTGCAGCGCGCGCCCGTCGCCCTTAAAGAAGCGAGCGCCGATCTTGGGGCCCCCGACGACGCTGCGCGGGCGATTGGCTCACCGCCCCGCCCCCGCCCGCCCCCGCGTCGTCGCTGCGTTCGGCGGCCGCCTGCGGAGTGGCGTCGATGCGGCCGCCTCGGGTTTCGTGGGAGGGGGAGGCGCGGAAGGGATTCGACCAGAGTGGAAACGATACCAATGTTTGCAACCTGACGATGTTACTGTAGGACTGTTAAGCGAAGGCATGAAACACTGCAAATGATGAAAGTGGAGATTACAGAATGTGGGAATGGCAACAAAGCACTGAAGAAATGTTGCTCGTAGATGCTAGCAAGTAGTAGTAGCGGTAGCTCAGTGCATCAACTGATGTCGCTGCTGCGCCTCTGGCCGGGAGGTCCAAGGTTCGAGTCCTGACGGAGGCAGCATTGTCAACACTAGTTTTTCACCTCGGTTGATTTCAGTCGCTGTCTGGAGGAGTATTCTAGCGGACGGCAGCTCTGATCGGTAGTTTTCCGTGGTTTCTCCGATCAACACCAGGCGAATGCCGGAGCAGTATCCTAGCAAACGGGCCACGGACCGCGCGCGATCATTCCTTCCTCTTCCTTGTTCTCTCCTCTTACACATACCCACTTACACTAACATGCACTACACTACCACATATTCCGGGAGAGCGGTCGGGAGCTTAGAGCTTGTCCCGGCTGGAGCGGTGCACCGCTGGTGGGAAAGTCCTAGTTAGGGGGAAACCCCACTAGCCGACGGTCGGTCGACGCCGGATCTCGCCATCCAGCGGGGGAAGATCATCGCCATCTCCCGAGAGAAAAACATGCACTACATTTACGGAACTATTGACCACAGCAGTTGACCCGCCCGGAAACACGAATAAATCAATCAATGCTAGCAAGTAGCTCCAAATACGCCCGCGCACCTAATGACTAGGAGCGGGCGCGTCGGGCGGCCGAGTCACTTCGGGGGCAACGAAGCGGCGCTGCTGTTGAGGGCCGACAGTGCTACGCGGGCGATTGGCGGATGGCCCCGCCCCCAAGCTGCTTCCGTTTGGCGTCTCGGGAGAGGGTTCGAGAGACGCGAAGGCGATTCAACCTACATGCAAACGACACTGCTGTTCTCGACCTGAGGAAGTTACCTTGGCGGCGGCCATGGTGTAACGGTTAGCGTATCGGGCTGGTATTACAAGTTTACGGGTTCACATCCGATCGTCGGTATTTAAGGGCGAAAAAATCCTTCGTACGCTTTCCTTCAGAGGGGAAGTCCTATGGTAGTAGATTTACTGCATGTAAAATATCCTCAAACCTAAATGAAGCCTCTGAGCTAAATTCAAATCGCCTGTTTCGTCGCCCAAGTAACACCTTCTTTCTCTCCTAGTAGGTGAAAATATCGTAACGAAATTTGCGTGGTCAGGTGGAAGAGCAGGCCTGATGGCCTGAGTCTCGCCACGTAAAATAAGGCATTCATTCATTCACTAACCTTAGAACTGTTCTACGGGGAATCGAAAGTCGGAGGCTATTGAAACTGTTCCTACTACGGAGTAGTTATGATGAAGGTAGTGGGGGTTACAAAATTTGAGAATGGCCACAAAGCTTTGGGGAGTATATCTGGTATTAATTAAGAAGAGAATCCTGTTGTTTTCGTCGTTTGCTTCTCTTATGCTTACTTATTTTTGTTTGTCGTGGCTCACCATGGCCGCCTTAGTATTTCTGTAGAAAAGCATTCGACCGTTTAACCACACAGTTCAAACGTTTTCTTTCCTTTCTGTTTCCTCAAAGTTGTGCTTTCTTACCTCTCAACTACATGTCTCCTTCTGTGTGAGCGATACGATGGGCTAGAAGAGGTACGAAGGAAGAGGCTCATTGCCGGAGACACGCGGACAGGAATACACCGACGGGGACATGACCTCAAAATTCTCAAGCGCGGGGAAGGTGCCGAGTTTATGTTCTCAGGAACTGCAAAGAGAAGCTTGAAGAACAGTGCTGAGAAGTGATAGAAAATTTTGGAATGACTTTGTGTCAGCTACCGCCTGACAACCGTACTCAGTAACGAATAACCGCAATGCAGTACAATATTCATTACCACTGAGATCGTTGCCTGAGATGCGTGTATTTGGTGTGCGCTAATAAACGTTCTTACGTATTCATGACACATCTTGACTCCCAAAACTACTCAGGAAGAGTATGGAGAAGCAGAGCGTTTGAATGCGTTGTGTGATACATAGTACGAATTCAGGGACATTTCGTCACGTAATTTCTGTGAGATCAATCCTTACTGATATTTAGGTTACGTATATGGAATAAAGAATAATAAACGAGCAATTAATTATCACTTACTTAAGCAAATTTATATAAGCGTGTATGTTATGTCGGTTAGATGGTGAGATTGTATAAAAGTTTGTTGTTCAGCCATACTGAAAGTATCTTATAAAAATTATTTTGTCAAAGTTGATCCCTACTCAAAAGTACTGAGAATGCCCGCATTCAGAAACTTTCTTCTTCTGTGTGTCATTACTCAACAAATATTCACATTTTTTAAATGCGCATGGCAACATTTAAAAGATCTAAAATTGGGGGATATTTTTAAAGAATTAATGTTACAAACCTATGCTACTAACATAGACATACAATACAAAAATCTATAGTGACTTAAAATTATTAATCATAATGTTAACATATGCTGAAACGAAACAAATACATGTTAAGTAATCTATTTTTAAAAGTTTGACATTCAAAGGATAAGTCTCCAACATCGCTGTGATAATTTATACCAATTTTATATTGTTCTCTGAACAAGTGAAAACTAACTCGATATGTTGTTTCTTTGCAGAATTTTCGAACAATAAGAAATTGGAAAATCACCAGTTTTGTAGCTCAGGGCATCAGATGATATCACTCCAGTGCTCCCGACCAGGGGTTCTAAGGTTCGAATTCCGACGGTGCTTGAAATTTCGGCCCTAGATATTTAGCAATCAACCACTTTCTGGAGGAGAATTCTAGAGACCGGCAGCTCTCCTCGGTAGTTTTTCGTGGTTTCTCCGATCAATACCAGCCGAATGCCAGAGAAACATTCTAACTAACGGATCAAGGACAACGTGTGATCTTTCCTTCGTCTTCCTTGTCACATTCTCAGCCCTTACACACACACACGAACACTCACATGCACTACACTACCACACTTGTCGGGAGATCAGTCGGCAGCTTAGAACTTGTAACGGCTGGGGAGGTGCCACGCTGGTGAGAGTGACCTGGTTGAGGGAAATCCCCTTAAAGCCGATGTCGGTCAGCGCCTGATCTCGCTATTCAACGAGAAGAGATCACCACCACTCCTCCTCCTCCCCCTGCGATAAATCATGCACTACATTTACGGGACTAACGATCTTATTAGTTGCCGCGGGAATCACTAATCAATCAAATAAACGAATGTCTACCTTTCGCATTCATTTTACTATTCCGAGACTCATACCAATTCTCGAATTTACCTTCATATGAAATTCATGATATTGTGCTGGAATGGTTATATTCGCACCTTAAACGACAATTTTAGAGAGTAGAAACACTGTACACATATGATGCAGTATTATTTACTCACCTTTCCGATTCATTGCCATTTACACTCAGGGTCCCACATTATTTGATTTTTGGCCCTACTCTCTTCCTATTATATGTAAACGACATGTCGTCGAAGATTTTAAACAGAAAAACAATTATGTTTGCAGGTGATGCGAATATTATGAGCTAGAAAGAATCAGAAAATAGTGCAATATCAGACGTTCAAATTAGTTTTGTGAGAAAAATAACAGCGTACGATGGGGAAACGGTTTAAATGCAGTTATCCATTTCAAATAAACCTTTGTATACAAAGGCACATATTTTTCACAAAGACTCCTTCCTCTTCGTATATACCTGTTTTGTTTCATTGCAGTTACTTGTTCCTTTTCACGCATCAACATATGGTGAAAGCAACTGGAGTCGATTGCTAATGCAAGTCATATTGTGATTCTTATGCGACGTTACGCCATCACTATATTGCGAGAGGTTTTAAGACATTTGTAGTTTTTGAAAGTCATATAGAACAAATTTCATGAAATAACGTTTTGGAACTTTTCCTGCTAACAAGTAAAATAGTTACAAAACAATGTATCTTAAGAAGCCATACGGTTATAAATTAAAATAAATGTTAAGCATTTCATTAATATGGGTGTGAATCTAAATAACATACTTCTAAAATTAATAAATGTAGCTGTTCTTAAACTCCCCTATTATATCACGTTCCAGCAGTAATTTGCATCCGCTGTTACGAAGACTCATTGTACGCAGGCATCCTCCCACTTGTTATAAAATATGTGTTTGCGCTTTTGGAGGGCGTGCCCCCACGTGAGGCAAACCTGTGGAAGGGTCCAAAGAGGGGTGCGGGGCTCGGGGAGGGGGGAGAAAGAAAGCGGGGGTGAAAGAGGCTAATTCGCCGCTTCCTGAAAAATTCACCCGCGCCAAAATGAAAGAAGAATGGCCGACGGCGTTGGCAAGGAAGCCTGGGGCAAATGTTGACTACGAACGTAGGAGGTGTACGAGCAGGAATAGCACAAGAAGGAGTTAGAAAGTTGGTATCGGAAAAACTGAAGTCGAAGGAGAGAACTCAAGGGTATGTTATGGCTTGAACGATTGAGAAAGCTAGAAAGTTGTGAATACGTGCAAATGATAAAGAATCGTAGCAAGAAAACTCATTTGTTTAAAACATGAGCAATTGATGAAAATTGTCAAATTGTACAAACATTCTGGTTATGTCATTTTTATCATCATTATTATTAAATGGGCAGGTGGAGTTCATTGCGTTGTAGTGGATCATCACACTCATCGCGATAAAATATAGAATTCACCCACGCAGTACCAAGATGTGGAAGGCAAAATAGTTCTTAAATTAGAACCTTATTTGTAGTTGGCATTTGGGTTGATTGTTCAAAATTTTTCTGGCTAGCGAACGGTGTCCCCCACGACTGGGCCTAGTTTAATTTCCACATTTGGAGGGTCAGAGAAAGACGTGACATGACAACATATTCTTTTCACCGCAACTAGCAAACTCCGCCTGCTTGAGCTTTCCTTGGTCACTCAGCTACAAAACCAAACGCGATTTTATTGGAGAGACACAACCCAATTTATGCCCTGACCGCGAAATGGAAGTCGGAATCGCTCCACAAGAAGGTAGTACGCTGTCCATGAGCCACCTTAGCAGCTCGAAAATTTATTTGCCAACATGAAATATACATATGACTTAACGACAAACTCAAGAAAGAATAGATGTTGACTTTTGTTGCTTCGTTAATTACTTGTATTAGTACGAGAATGTTATCTGATACCGGTAGTAGTTTCTTTTGTGGTGAAGCGACAGTCGGTACAACTACAAAATCAATGAATTCAGTCAAATTCCTCTTCTGCATCACTTCGAAGACCTGGTGATGATGAATGATACTGGAGCTTGTCTAAACTATTGAAAGCTACTTAACGGTTAAACGAAGGTAATAACATGAGTTTAACGCAAAGTGGGGCGCGCGCAAACGAAATGAGTAAATGCGAAGTAGAGAAGAGACGATCATCCGGTCATGTTCAAGGAAGTGTCAGGCTGCTTTCATCCATAGTGTTCCGACAGCATGAACGGTTCTTTTAATTCTAACCGCAAAGGTTCAGTTAGATTGTAGAAGGTATGAATAGGATGAATACCGCCCGTAAGGTCGGTATCACGGGAGGTAGATCGTGGTAGATACGAGCCGAGGAAGAAGGCGGCAAAAAAGAACGGGGAGAGACAATGGGCGCCCGAGCGGCGCACCACGGAGGAAAAACTACGAACAGCGGAGAGCGGAAGAGGGGGGCGAAATCGCGGCTTCAAATGAAATTTTGACGTCCCGAGGGCGCGCGCGAATTTACGAGCGGTGGGCGCTGCAGGTGCCGGGCGGAGCGGGGAGAGGGCGAGGAGAGGAGGGGTGTGAGAAAAAGCGAGAAGAGAGGGGGTGAGAGAGCGAGGAGGGGATGGGAGAGAGAGCGAGAAGAGAAGGGAATGGGAGAGAGAGCAAGGAGAGGAGGGGTGTGAGAGAAAGCGAGAAGAGAGGGGGTGAGAGAGCGAGGAGGGGATGGGAGAGAGAGCGAGAAGAGAAGGGAATGGGAGAGAGAGCAAGGAGAGGAGGGGTGGGAGAGAGAGCGAGACGAGAGAGGGGGTGGGAGAGAGAGCGAGAGCGAGAGAGGAGGAGGGGTGGGAGAGCGAGAAGAGAGGGGGTGAGAGAGCGAGGAGGAGATAGGAGAGAGAACGAGAAGAGGGAATGGGAGAGAGAGCGAGGAGAGGAGGGGTGGAAGAGAGAGCGAGAAGAGAAGGGGATGGGAGAGCGAGAAGAGGAGGGGATGGGAGAGAGAGAGAGTGAGGAGTGGAGGGGGTGGGAGAGAGCGAGGAGAGGAGGGGATGGGAGAGCGAGAAGAGGAGGGGGTGGGAGAGTGAACGAGAAGAGGAGGGGATGTGAGCAAGGAAGCGGAGGAGATGAAGAAAGGTATTATTCAATTGATTAGTGATTCAGGGTGCGTCAAGGGGAAAGGTCATTAGTCCCGTAACTGTAGTGGATGGCGGTGAGGATGGCGAGAACCGGCGCCGACGGCTTGCGGGATTTTTCTCAACCAGGTATCGCCCACCAGCAAAGCATCGACCCAGCCGGGACTAGCTGTAAGTTCCCGAGTGGTCACTCCGTTTGTGTGATAGTGTAGTGCATGTACGTGTGTTTGTGAGGGGAGACGGTAGGACAAGGATGAGTAAGAAAAGATCGTACACAGTCCGTGGCCCGTTTGTTAGTGTACTGCTCTGGCATTTGCCTATTGTCGATCGGAGAAACCATGCAAAACTACTCATCAGAGCAGCCAGTCGCTAGAATTTCCCTCCAGAGAGAGGCCAAATTAGACCTAGATATGCATCTGGTGTCGAAAAGCATGCCACCGTAGGAATTGGAGCCCTCGGCTAGAGGCACTGTAGTGATGTCAATAGATGCCCTGAGCTACGTAAGTCAGGTGGAAGGAGAGGGGACCGGGAAAAGAAATATTCGGAAGCAGGAAGAGGAAGGGTTCGGGGCGGGGATGAGTTGAGGGGGAGGACGGGGTGCGAGAAAGTGGTGAGGAACGGAGAAGTTGAGTTGGGAGTGGGAACGACAAGCGAGCAAGGGGGGAAGTGAGAAGAGGATGAGCAGGGATGATCAGGAGGGAGGGGAGAGTGGGGGGAGTTGGGGGGATGAGAGTCGGGAGGGGGGAGGTCTGTCTTTGCTCGGGAGTGTGACTGAAGCGGCCTCACGAGCGCCGTTGGTGTTACAGCGATGACCGCAGCTAGAACTAAGTAAAGTTTTCTCTTCATTCTCAAGAAAGGCGTGCACAAGCCGACACAAGGATGGCACCGGATCTCACCATCCAGCAGAAGAAGATCATCGACACATCACGTGAAAAAACAATACACTTACGGGACTAATGACCACAGAAATTGAGCGCCAGGAAACAATCTGAATAATATGAAATGCCGTCTCGACTATCTGCATGAAATTTCCTCCAGAAACTGCTTTCAAACCCACAAAGTGTAGAAATACCAGAGGTGTTCATACGCTGGCATTTCTGAGATTTCGTTTTGCGTATGGGCAAGTGTACTGCCTCTCTATCCACCAAACAGACAGGCCCACCCTCTCTGCCCCATCCACGCACAGTGCGGAATGGAGCCCTTGGGAAGGCGCCTCCGTGGGAACCGCGAGGAGAGCTATCGCTGCCA
Source organism: Teleogryllus occipitalis (assembly GCA_011170035.1). Classification (NCBI taxonomy): domain Eukaryota; kingdom Metazoa; phylum Arthropoda; class Insecta; order Orthoptera; family Gryllidae; genus Teleogryllus; species Teleogryllus occipitalis. The sequence continues at coordinate 194,079 of BLKR01001812.1, read as the reverse complement.
GCGGAACCGCCTCCCCCCCCCCTCCCACTCGCGGCGTCGCGGGCGACTCGGGCGAGCAGGGAGCGGCATCGGGCGCAGGTCCCCGGAGGCCCCAGCGCCAATTGGCTCCGCGCCCCGCCTTCCGCCCTTGGGAGCCCTAAACGCCGAGTGGATACACGCACTCTTGCGATGCATATTGGCGCCCAACGCGCCTCCCGCAGCGCCGAGACTTGCTTTCCCTTGGGAGGCCGGCGATTGCAACGCTAAGTGATATAAATAGCGGCCTTTTCACTCGCAGAGTGAACTTGAACAACTCCGTTGAGCGCCATTGCTCCATCCCCAACTGCCGGATTGGAGGATTCCATTCACAATTGGCACTACTTTGGATTTTTAGTAGTAGTAGTAGTAGTAGTAGTAGTAGTAGTAGTAGTAGTAGTAGTAGTAGTAGTAGTGGTAGTAGTATAGTAGTAGTAGTATAGTAGTAGTAGTATAGTAGTAGTAGTAGTAGTAAAGCGAAGTTCTTGACAGCTGACGCCGCTTCTCACATTCTAAACGCCACGTCCTTCGATCCTCCCAATCTTCCTCCTAAAGATCTCGTTCCTTTGTCGCCTTTTCTATCTCATTTTCCCATGTTTTCCTTGCTCTGCCACGCTCCCTGTTGCTTTGAGGGAACCATTTTAAAATTTTCTTAGGCCATCGATTTTCCGTCATCTTCTGAATATGACCATACCATCTCAACCTTTCTGCATCAATTAAATCCATTATATCAGTATCAATACCCATTTGATTTTTTAAAAATTTTTATTGTCATTATTGTAATATATTTTATTAAGTATCTTTTTTTTGAGGAAAATTATGACAGAATACAGTGTTATTACAATTAAAATTAAGTACGTAATTTATAATTTAAATCTAAATACTGGTATTTTGATTTTTCATCTCATTTCACATATATCTTGACTTAAACATCACTCCACTTCACTCCTCATGTCTTCAGAATCATAAAGTAGTTAGCTAAATAGAGAAATGAAGATTTTTGGATGTTTTAGGGGTTTTAGAAATTCTTTTCTATCCGGAGATCGTAATGAAAGAAGCAACAATTTCTAAGAACTGTAAATAATATGAGAAAAATATTTTTATATTAAAACAAGTAAATGGCCACATCTTATCTTATGATAAATTCAATAAAATATAGTTCCGCATCAAATCCAAGAATATAATTACATTTCGCAACAACATTGCATAAAAACGAAATCAATGAACATTCATAACGATTGCTCCTTGTCAAATTCTTAATGAAATTATTAGTTTCAAGGCTCAACTAGACACTTTTAAAATTTTGTATGATTTGAATTGTATAAGATCCTTATATGAGAATATATACTAAATTTTTATGACTGAAAATCCCTCATGTTTATGACCACTTATCTGGATGTCATTTGTACTTTTCTAAACAGAAACATATTACCAAAAATAAGAAAGGATAGGTATTTCAAAGAATTATTTTTGTTCCAAGTCTGTAATCACTGAAATCGTTGGAATGCACAAACCACTCAGCCTCTTCATTCATCACTAATGGGCAACAGATCCACCATACAAAGAGTCGCCGAGCGCTGCTAGCGAAATCCTGCTAACGCGTGGCGCTCAATGGAACTGCAAAAGGACCATTCGGGTCGATTTGGTGCACCAAACGCGGGGCTTTTTCACAGCCACAGCATCAAACTCTGCGTGCTCAACAAAAAGCGGAAAAATTGTGCGGAGTTTCATTTACCGTTGGAGCAGTTGTGATTCATTCGCACAGCTTTATTTCGAAACTGACTCATAGATGAACAACGTTGGTAAATGGGATCCTTGTACAGAAGTAATGACAAATTTCCTGACAGAAATATAAGTATTCTAGAGTTGAAACTCTTGGATTGTATATTCTTTATAATAACAATATTAATCATAATACTAACATTAATAATAATAATAATAATAATAATAATGACAAGGCACGCAAAAACCCCCTAAGTTGAATGTAAGATACGTATCACTTATTTAGACTCCTTTCACATGCTTTTTATCACTAAATTCAGTGAATGTTTTGTCTAATTTTCGTCAAGAAGTTATGTGGTTTCTTAGAAATATATTTTCACAGAGTTTGCACACGCATTCGCTTTAGTATTCATGGAAGTGTCCCCTCTTGCACAGTTGGTAGTCGTAGCCACGTACTGCCAGCCTCGTGTAGACATGACGCGTTTGTTGATTCTTTATTGTAATGCTAGTCCCTAAGCCTTGTATTCCTGTCTCGTTTGCATGGATGATTTGGATGGATTGTATTAGCAATGGAGTAAAGAAAGGCAAGTGAAACGGGGGAGCCTGAGGAAACCTGCGGTGCATCCACTGGTTGGTTGGTTAGTGATTCCGGGCGCCTCAACAGCTTAGGTCATTACTCCCGTTAGTGTAGTGCATGTTTTCAATCGGGAGATGGCGGCGATCTTCCCCCACTGGATGGAGAGATCCTGCGCCGACCTACCGTGGGCTAGTGGGGTTTTCCCCTCACCAGGACTCTCCCACCAGCGGGGCACCGCTCCAGCCGGGGCAAGCTCTAACCCGACCGGTCTCCCGGAATATGTAGTAGTGTAGTGCACGTTTGTGAGATGTGTGTGTGTGTGTGTGTAAGGGAAGAGAATAAGACAAGGAAGAGGAAGGAAAGATCGCGCTCGGTCCGTGGCACGTTTAGTAGGGTACTGATCCAGCATTCGCCTGGTGTTGATCGGAGAAAGCACGAGGAAGCTACCGATCAGAGCAGCATTGCGGCATTGGACTTAGCAATGAATCGTCGTAGCAGCTATTAATGTTATACTCCCGTTCGAAATTTCCCAACACCCAATCTCCTTGTATATTATCTCCATACGGGATATCAATTGACAATATTGCAATTGCAATATTTCAGGAAAGCAAAATTGTTTGGTCACATTTTCAGACACAACCAATTCTTAAGCACAATTTCTGTTGGAAAAGGAGAAAGAGGAAAAAGTTGAGATGATCTTCAAACGAAACTATGCCGAGACAGCGGGACTGGAAGAGGACAGCGGAGGACAGGGTGTCTTGGCGGCAGCGTCAAGGCACGTTTTTGCCTTTAGAATGATGAATATTGCAATTTCTTTATTACAATCGCCGTAAAAAGTACCTGCAGTAAATGAGAATAGTTAGAATTTAGTACAGCAATATTTTTTACGTTTTGCTTTCTAATATAACCTATAAATGTTCACCTATAACCTGTTCTTCTGCGTTTTTCTCTAATACTAATAAAAGATCATTCTCAATAAGTTCGGAAAATTCTGACACAAATTCTTTTGCAACTACATTTGATTGCTCTGAGTTGCTTAACACATTCCTATTATTGTCCTTTAATTTTTTAAGATTTTTAAACTCCACAAATTTAGTCTGATTTGGCTTCTCAAGGCAAATGTGTATATAAGCATTAAAAGGTTCCTATTTTGTATGTTTATGTGAATAAGGTGAATAAGTTCTAAGTCACATGAAATTGAAAATTGATCTTTGCATGCTTATTCTCTAATACTATTTATAGTTCGTGTGTTTTTCGTATTCACTTGATGTTCTTCACATTTAATGTTCCAAGATAACTTGCAAATGTATTATAAAAATGCGCATTAACTCTTCACTCTTACGAATTCACAACAATTTCTGCCAGGCAATATTCGTTTGGCAACAATCAGTGTTTCCATCCTCATGGAAGAAAATTATGGTGTCATAGACTGAAGATAACCACGGGATAATGGGGTTTAATCAACGCTATATATGTAACTATTTAAGTGGCATTGGTTTTGATTCTTTGCCCACTCACTAAGATTTCTTTAAATGTTCGAGCGGGATCCGAAAACAAATTATTAGTTCCCCACCAGGAGACCGAGTCGCGTCGAATGACGCCTCATTTGCCTCGATTGGCGTAGGGGAAGCGGTCTAGCCGTGAGTGGCGTACACACGCACTCTGGCAGTCACTCAAATACTTCATAGGGATTCTAAATACAATGTTTTGCATGTCATTTATTTCAGTAGTAACAAAATAAATCTGCCGGCAATATGTAGCTCAAAATAAGCATATATTTGGTGAATCAGTTGTATTTATTCAGAGTAATCGTAAGGTTATTAAAATGAGAATGATTTTAATAACCTTAAATTTTGAATTGGTAGAAATGAATGTTTAGCGAACAGGTAGATTATGAATGAGTCTTCCTATTTCAAAGAGTAAAGGAAGCATTGCACGTTTTTCTCCCTTTGATACTACAGTAAGAAATACCTGAAATGCCATGCAGAACGCTGCTGGATCAATTGTCATTTTAACCTGTGGCGGCTTGTAGGGTACTGCTACAGTGTGCCATGGCACCACAAACAAAAATAAAGGAAAAGAAAGTTTTCAGCACAATTATGTAAAAAAAAAATTTTTCTTCAAAAAAGTTTTCTTTATTCATTTGAACGAGCACTTCGTCCCTCGATGGTCTATCAATACTCTCTTGAAACGCACCGGGCGCAGTGCCATCTGTCGGCCTTCTTCTAAATCTCTGAGCCACCTAGGAATTGGCGCCGTGTATGACCATTTAACGCTGAATGAACTCTGTGCAGGTTAGAATGCGTCTCTTATGGACGGCATGGTGCCACAAGCGAAGTGGCACAGAAGTTCACGTTCTCCTCACTAGATAGTGCACTAACGGCACTATCTTTATCGCGCAGACTTTCTCTCGCTCAGGATGACCCCGATGCCCTGGTGTTTCGTACGTCGTGTCATGTTGTGTTTCGCACATGAAGAGGCGGCGTATACCGTGGGCGTAAGGCTTCCCCTCTTCTTCCCGTACCCTTCTTCAGCGATCTTAGGAAGCTGCGACCTCTTGAGATTTCTGTGGGCGCTCAGGCTTTCAATTTTATTTGTTCTTATTATTTTTAGTTTGTTTTCAGTTTAATCTTCATTTTAACTTAATAAACATGGTCACTGTAAAATTAAATTTTGTGCTCACGAATTTTATTTTAGAGATTACAACACCAGTTTTGAAACATCACAACAATGTTTAAAAACATCGATGGTTTTTGACCGTTTTTTTAACATCGATGTTAAAATTTTGAAAATCGATGTTTTGTTACCAATGTCGTAGCACTAACTTGCACCATCAATAGAATTCCGTACCGGCCGCCACTGATTTTAACAAATACGATCTAGTATTTTGAGCACCAGGTGGGAATGAACAAATAAATATGTAGACCCGTAGACAAAGACGTAACATTTCATTGCGTTCGCGCAGAGAGGTAATAAACCATCGCATTGTGCTTCAATGATTTATTGATTCGTGTTTCCGGGCGCGTCAACTGCTCTGGTCATTATTCCCGTTAGTGTAGTGCATGTTTCCCCCCCGGGAGATGGCGGTGATCTTCCCCCGCTGAATGGCGAGATCCGGCGCCGACCTTACTGTCGGCTAGTGGGGTTTCCCCGTAACCAGGACTCTCCCACCGGCGGGGCACCGCCCCAGCCGGGACAAGCTCTAAGCTCCCGACCGGTCTCCCGGAATATGTGGTAGTGTAGTGCATGTTAGTGTAAGTGTGTGTGTAAGGGGAGAGGATAGGACAAGGAAGAGGAAGGACAGATCGCGCGCGGTCCGTGGCCCGTTTGTTAGGGTACTGTTCCGGCATTCGCCTGGTGTTGATCGGAGAAACCACGGAAAACTATCGATCAGAGCAGCCGGCCGCTAGAATTCTCCTCCAGACAGCGACTGAATTCGACCTAGCTGACAAGCTAGTGTCGAAAATCCTGCCGCCGCCGTGAGGAGTGTAACCTAGGACCTCCCGGTCAGAGGCGCTGCAGTGACATCAGTTGATGCACTGAGCTACCGCTCCCGGTGCATTGTGCTTCAACGTTTCCCTCTCCCCTCCCAGAACGGCCGTACTGCCCGCCGTCTCAATTTCAACTGGCGGACTTCCGACGCGGCGAGCGAGCGAGTGCGACCGGTGGCATATGGAGCAGAAGGCGGAGGTGTCAGGTTGCGCGACAGGGCGATGCAGCGACCGCGTCGCTTCCTCGCCTCCCCCCACCCCACCCCACCCGCTCCGCCTCGCAGGCCCCGGCCCTCTGGCGGGCATCGGCGGCGTTAAAAAGTGCGAGATTTATGGCGCAGTTAGTCGCCGCCGGCGCCCCGCAGCGCTGGGCGAGGAGGGTGACACTGCTCACTTTGTCAGGTCGCGACTTTTTTACGCGCCCCGATGCTTCCGAGGCACGGGCGTGTGTAGTTGCCAGATGGGTTGGAAAAGGTATGAATAAATAAAACATCGCGCGCGTTGACTGCAATATCTCAAACCGCTGCGCTGTTTGGTTGGTACTAGCAGGGGGGCATTACTACCATCATCATTATGCTCAACATTATTCTTATTATTACTTTTATTGATATTTTTATTATTATTGATATTATTTATTATTATTATTGTTATTATTAATGTTATTATTATTATTATTATTATTATTATTGATTTCATTATTAATTTCATTATTATTTCAAAACACTAAGGTTTAATTCTGAATGAAATTTGAGGCTCAAATTTTGAGCTATTTACTGCACCAAATTTTGTTGATTTTTCTTCGAATGAAAGGTAGATGTGTTACTACTTGGACTTGTTAACAGGTTTTAAAGTGAAGACGCTTAATTCCAATCCTGCACTAACTATACTCTTTACTAAAATTATTAGATTGAACGCTCATCTTTTGTCACTTGTTTGCTGCAATGTTTTCCAGTCAATACAACGCAATTGTAGTGTGACTTGTAAGCAAAGTCGATAGCATATTCTTGACGCGCCACGCCCGTGCACAAGTACGAGCCTTGCTCGGGATTTGCAGCGCAATGAAGCAGGCGATCAGTGCCGTTCTGAGCGCCAATCGAAGCTCTCTGATTGGGGTGGGGATAGGGGGGCGCTGGAATATCGGCAGCCTACAGTAGAAGCAGTTGCCGCTGCTTCGAGACAAGACAAGAGGTGCCTTGTTCGAAAACATGTGCTTGGGCCAATCGATTATAGTCCGATTTAAATGTAGGGTTTCTTCAAGATCACAAGCTGGAAGGTGAGGATCACACTGTCATTCAATCGAGAGTTTCAATACCAAAAATTTAGGTCATAGCCATATTCCCGATTAGATGACAGTATCCTCCTTATCTTTGAGCTCATGACCTTGAAGAGACACTACATTTAAATCTGACTATACAATGCAATTATAGTTGCTCTGCATCTTCGAATTCACCAATATTTTCATTCTTTTTATGTTTTGTATGTTAAGTTTGACTTATCGTTCACCACTTTGACTTTATCTGTCGGTGATATTATACAATAATACATTTGTTAGCATCATAGTGGCTGTTTTTCACAACGACCCTAATAATTTTATACGTCCTTGTTCACTGTCTTTCTGAATTACGTTGTAGATTCGTGAAGCCCAGTATTTTGTTTTTTCATCTCTTTTCAAACTTAAGTACATGCAAATATTATTCTTATACGAAGATGTGAGGATCAGGATGGGTGACCAGGGGAACGTGAATACTTTATTTTCACTACTACTTGACGAGTGAATGATTCATTTATTATGTAAATGAATGTTAACATCACCATATTCTTCAAGGACGCGAACAAGGTTATCTCGCCACTTTAACTATTTATACAAGAACATATGTTTTAGGATGCGAAAAGTAAAAAGAATTTTGTGCGTATTTGTAGTTGTATCTCCAAAATGTTTATCGAATTACAAAAATCACGTTAATATCATACAATTGTAAAAGCTTTTCAAACACGCTCATGGCGTGTGTGAACCATTTACGCTCATGATTTTTTGAATTTTTTAGAGCGGCTGAAGGAAAACTGCAGATGTGAGGTAAATTAGGACTTTCTGTCCAGGGCGAAGCAGAGGGTTCAAGGAAATAATGTTACTCCATTTCGAAAGTGCAGCGGAAGCCTGGTTGGCGGGCTGAAGAATTAACATTCAGATTTAAGAAAATGTCTCAGTTGATCTAGTACTTGTTAATGGTCCTCCTAAATGTTTCTACAAAAAAAATAGTAATTTTAAGACAGTGTTATGTGCCAATAAAGAATGTGTGTTTATGTGTGTGTGTGTGTGTGGGGGGGGGAGTCAACATCGACCCAGCCCAGTTTTTTCTTTCTAAATTCCTTCAGATACAGTTACTGTTTCATCGTATTGAACTTTCTTTATTAGAACTTTCTTGAACATTACAAAAGATTTCTTATAATTGTTAATATTTTTTTCTTTCATCACTTATAAGAAAATTTATTAATAGACCTGCCATGCGTGATAGTTTCGAGAAAACTTTAACACCTAAACCTGCCTCCAAACATAAAATCATATTTTGTTATCTGTAGATGTAAAGAATAGATGTTTAATCGTATCATCAGAGTTCATGTTGATTTAGTAGTCATTTGTGTTCTCTCAAAAGAACCGTAAGTACAGAAAATTTTCAAAATGTGTTTGCCATGCATGGCATACCTCGAAATCTGTAAATTTATACTTTTCTTAATTTGCAAAAAATGATTATAATAAACTGCTAAAAGCGTGCGCAATGAGTTGTAAAACGCATAAAACAATTATATTCTGGTGTGTACCGTCAATAAACTTGTCCGGTTACCAGAATGACATTGATAAATGACTATTAAAATGCAGAGAAAGAATGGTAATTTCCATCACATCTTAAAACATACCTGCTCAAAGAAATTACCATTATTTAGAACGAATTTAACCATTTAAAAAAATAATTCATAAGAGTAACGCAGGTTGTCAAAATATATGAATTTGTTTGCGTCTAATTCATTTATACACTACTGTATAACTCTATGGAACCAGTAACAAATGATTGGAAAGTGTTAAGAAACTTTGCCAACGCTACCTGATATGTTCGAAACGAAGTGATTCAAATTTAAAAATGAATGAAAAATTATTTCTCTGATTACAAAATTCCAATAGTTGATCAAGAAATAAATAGATATATAACAGTTTATTAAACTATAAACCCATAACAATACTTAAACGTTTACCAGCAAAATAATTGTTTAGAAATGAGACATCTCCAAAAGTTAAAGCGTGAGGATTTACCTTACACATTTTAAAGTGTTAATATTTTTTGGTACTTGTTTCATTTGTTTTAATGGAAAGATAATAATTAGTAACTTCTCCATTCATTGGTAAATGTATGTCTACAAATGTACTTAATGTTCACGTGCATGAACAGACTTTTTTTTAGAAAATTCATTTATATTTCCATATTCCCCTTCTTTTGCTTCTGGACATAAATGTAACTTCATTTTGTGTGCACGTCTAGAATTCAGTGGGAAATACAATTATTCAAATTATCGTGTCCATATTGTCGCGGCAGGAAGTAATAAGAGCCAAAATTTATTGCTTATTTATCCTTGAAAATAGATTTTATTACATGGGAGGGTTGTTTATTATTATTATTATTATTATTATTATTATTTAAGTAGTATATGACTTAGTGTAGGGATCACAGAATTTTGAAAATGTGCACACAATTCATTTTTCCCCATAACACGTCATACGCAGTTTTAAGTGTTTTTGACGTAAAATAAATAAATAAATTTCTGAGAACTTGATTATTGGAAATTTTACATTTTTAAAAGCCATTTAAATGGAAACTCACAAAATACTGTCCCGAAATACGCTCCTGAGACATTGCTCTTTTGTTCAGAGATCTAATAATCACTCCTTTGTCAGACTCAATAGTTATTAGAAAACCTTTTTTATATCCCTGGTGTGTACATTTTAATTCACTGATTCTCTTCAGAAAGGTATTCCTAGGAAATATAATATAGACAGGCAGATTTTAGTCATTTACTGAATCTGCTTCAAAACAATTATTTAGTGGTGCGAATATATTTTATTGATTCTAATTGTTTTTCGAAACCATTCCTTGTCTATTTTGAAGAATCTGTATTGTTGCTTCGTCGGAGAAATAATAACAAAAAATATTGATTCATTATCACCGTCATTATCATTTTATGATCACTTCACATTCACACAGGAACATGAAATCATCGACTCTATGTCTATAATTCAATTTAGCATTATCTGAATTTTATTTATACAAAAATAGGGAATGTAATTAAGAAAACCCGGACAAGTAAATACAATGAAACATTTACTAGCGGCAATTTTCACTCGGTCTGCCAACGGCGCTCTCTACTAGTAAGGTCACTTGCAATCGTCTATTAAAGCTGAGTGGTACAGATGACAATGAGAAGACGCTGATGTCCCGATCCCCAATCCACGACTATGAACATCAAAGGTCGGCGAGAGCCCTCGACGCCGTCTCGAGTGGGCTCTCAGCGCCGCATGCGCCGTCCGCCCTGGGAGGGGGAAGGCCTGGGAGAAGTCGGCAGGGCAGCGTGTGGAGCGAGGGAAGGGGTAAGCGGGACGAGGCGAATCAGCCGCCGAGACGCGAGGAGCCACGCACGGAACAGGGAGGCGCGCAGCGCGGAGGGGTGCGGTGGGGCGGGGAGGAGCGGCAAATGTAAAAAGCGACGAAAAACAGCAGTGTAAGAACACGAATGGTGCAGTGATACCAACCCGCTCGAGGCGAAGCGGGGTAGGGTGAAGCGGGTCCGTTGGATTGATTAGGTCGTGCTTCTGGATCCGTTAACTTCTATATTCATTAGCCCTGCAAGTGTAGTGCGTGTTTTATCAAGGTAGGTGGCAGTATTCTTCCCTTGATGGCGAGATCCGGCGCCTAGCTACATGTCAGTTTGCGGGGTATCTCCATCCAGATATCTCTTATCAGTGGAGCACCACCCCAGACAATACTAGGTGTAATTTCCCGACTGATCTCCCGGCATGTGGGGTAGTATAGCACATGTAAGTGTAGGTGTGCGTATGTAAGATGGGAGATTAGAACAAGGAAGAAAAGAAAAGATCGTGAATTTTCCTCCAATAAGCGGCTGAATTCAATATAGCTACGCAAATAGTATTGAAAATCCTTTCACCGTTCAGAATCGAGATCTCCGACTCCCAGCCAGAGGCACTGCAGTGGTATCAGTTGATGCCCTGAGCGACCTGAAGCGGGTTCGGAGCCAAATAGGAGAAGAGAAGCGAGTAGGGACGAAGTGAGCGGAGGTCAAGCGAGGACGAGGCATTCGGGACGAGACGAAACGGATCGAGTCGAAGAAGGCCGATAGGGATCTGAATGGGACGAGCGATAGAGTAAATGGGGGGAGGGTAGGCTAACTAGGCCGAGGGGCAGTGAGCCGAGTCGAAGTGGGACGAGAAGATGCGGGACGAGCTGAAGCGGGAGGAACGAAGCGGGCCGATAGGCATCTAAACGGGCAGGTGGCATTGTAAACGGGGGGGCAGGGAAAGTAACCCGAGGGGACGAGACGAATCTGACTGGGTCAGGAGGCAGCGTTAACGTGTGGGGGGGGGGGAGGGCGTAGAACCTGCCGAAAGCTGCGCGCCCCCCGCGCCACCGCGCCATTGAGCAGATGAGCCGTTGCGCGCGGGCGCCGCCGAGCGCGCTGGCTGTTCCGCGCGGGCGACTCCGCGGGGAGCCGCGCGGCAGCTGGGCCGCGGAGGCGGCGGCCGGCGACGCATTACAGGAGCCACCGCGCGCCCTCGCTCGCGGCCACGCGGCGGAGGCGGCAGGCGGCAGGTGGCTGGCGGCGGCGGCGGCGGCGGCGGCGGCGGCGGCGGCGGCGGCGGCGAAGGCGGAGGCGGAGGCGGAGGCGGAGGCGGAGGCGGAGGTGGCGGCGGCGGGAGGACAGCGTCGAAAACCTTTTGTCACCGACTGCTAAAGCATATTGCGAATTGCTACATGAACCTGATAAATAAGACTGCGCCCAACGACATTCGTACACGGGGGAAAATTCTAAAGTTGTATTGATTTTTTCTTTCAGTGAATTGATTGTGTGATTATGTAATAAACGTTCAGGAAACTACAGAAAACTGAATACTTGTTTGGGACTTTTACTTACTCTATGCAGCATGCAGAATCTATTGGTGAAAACAAATATTTTTCTTGGTGTAATGGAAGGATGAGTATCAAGTACTAGTAGTGGAGATAGTGTATGTGTTAGTTTTTGCAGTAATATGGAAGGGATTTTGAATTTTGCATACTCTATGTTGTCGTAGAGGTCCAAGATTGCAGCCTCATCGGGGCGAATGACTTCACATTCTAAACTGAAAGCCTTTGCATTCTCTCTAAATCTGGTTACAGTACAACGGCATAAACTTTCACAACTACGAGAATGTGGAGTCTCTCAGTCAACGAAGATTCATTTCATTCCGGACATAGAAAGGTCTATCGTCATTTTCTATAAGCAAGATCACAACTTTCCTTTCCGTGGTTTTGATGTAAAGTGTAATGCAACACGAGTCGTACAGAAAATTGAGAGAGGTGCACATTACAAGCCCTTACAAGCCCCGCCCATTCCTCCTGAGCGTGCTTTAAGGCTGCGCCTCCCGCGCCTCCGGCCGGTGACAACGCGCGGATCCGCTCTCATCCGCAGGCGCGACGTGGAAGCGAGTACGCTGCTGGCAGGCGCGGCCGCCCCCTGGGGGGGGGGGGGTAGGCGTCGCGACGCGCGCGTCGGCTCAGCGGCTCAGCAGCTCGGGCGGGGGCGGGGCGGGGCTCAGCGCGCATTAGTCCTGCAAACGGCGCGACCGGCGCGGCGCGGCGCGGCATGGGCCGGCCGGGGCTGGGGCCGGGGCCGGGCGGACAATGCGCCAAATGGATCCTTTGATCCCTTAACGCCGCGCGCGCGCCCGCTGCTTAGCGCGGACTCCCCTCCCCCCCCCCCCCACGCCCCCCGCCCCGCCAAGCCCTCATGAATAAACGACACGGAATCTCGCTGGTCCGCCTGCTGAGCCCTGCGCGCCGCGCTCTCGCGCTCGCTGTTGCCCCGCCCCGCGCCGCCCTACCGCCCCGCCTCGCTCCACTCGGCCCTCACCTCTCCTCCTCTGCTACTTCCTTCCTCTTCTACTTCCCTTTCTGCATCTTTCTTTTACCGGGAGCGGTAGCTCAGAGCACCAACTGATGTCACTGCAGCGCCTCTGACCGGGAGGTCCTAGGCTCCCACTCTCCACGGCGGCAGGATTTTTCGCACTAGCTTTTCAGCTAGTCGTTGTCTGGAGGAGAATTCTGGTGGCTTGCTGCTCTGATCGGTAGTTTTCCGTGGCTTCTCCGATCAACACCAGGCGAATGCCGGAGCAGTACCCTACCAAACGGGCCACGGACCGCGCGCGATCTGTCCATCCTCTTCCTTGTCCTATTTTTCTCCCCTTTCACACACACTTACATGCACTACACTTCACACACACTTACATGCACTACACTACCACATCTTCCGGGAGACCGTTCGGGAGCTTAGAGCTTGTCGCGGCTGGGGTGTTGCCCGGCTGGTGGGAGAGTCCTGGTTAGGGGGAACCCCCAATAGTCGACGGTAGGCCGGCGCCGGATCTCGCCAACCAGGGGGGAAGATCACCGCCATCTCCCGGAAAAAACATTCATTACACTTACGGGACTAATGAACAAAGCAGCTGACGTGCCCGGAAACATGAAAAAATCAATCAATGTCCCCCGCTTTTCGTTTCTTATTCCCCCTCTCTCTTCTCCCCTCGTATCACTGTTTCTTCGCTCTCCTTCCTATTCCACCGCGCTTCTCTCTCTTTTGTTCCAGCCTGCTCATATCCATCTTCCTGTTTGCCACTGCCTCGTTCTCGGTCCCACTCTGCCAGTCTCTCTCTTTCCCGACGTGCTCTGTCCTGCTTCGCTCTGCCCCGCCTACCTCTGCTGAGCCCCGCTCAACCCATCCTCACTGTTTCCCTCATCGTTTTGCTCCATCCCAATCTGCCTCTCCCAGCTCATCGGACCCGCTTCCCTCCGCCTCTCCCAGCTCTGCCTTTCCCCGCCCTGCCCCCCCCCGCTCAGCCCCTCGCCCGTCGCCCCGCCCCCGGCGCCGCACGCGCCTCTCTTGGCTCTCCATTATTGAGCGCGTGGCGCGCGTTACGCAAGATAGTCCTGATAATCTCTCGAGTTTGTGCACCATCGCACCCACGCACACGCCGTTGCGGGGTAGAGCACATTTCAGGAATGCACGAGCGGGCGGAGGAGGAAAGAGCGGTGTTGCGTATTTTAAAACAGCACTCGCTGGAGCCATCGAGGCCCGCAATCACACACACTCCCATATTAGTTCATCTCATCACAATGACTCATCGTAACACGGAATAGTTATCCAATGGTTGAAGCCGTTCTCAGGACATACATTTACCTCATATTTCCTTGCACTGAAGAGGATTTATTTTTCTGCATTCTTTTATGAGTCTTGCAGATAAATTTCAGAGAATGTTCAAAACCACATGAAACCCGATACAAATCAATACTAATAAAAGTGATTTCAAGCGGAAACTAAATAATTTAAATAATATGTTTGTTGATGCACCTCGACCAATTTTCTCCTCTCGCTTAGAGCGCGTGGTTTCTAATATATTCCGCCTGGGCTCAGTACTGCTGCAGAAAAACTGGTAATTAATTTATTCGCTAGAGGCCAGTAGCGGTGCACAAGATAGCAAAAATTTCATCTAATAGCAATGTGTTGTAAAATAAAATGAAAGAAAAATATAGTATTTTATTAAAATTGAACCAATTACGTTAAAAATAATAAATAATAAGAACTGAGAAACCAATTCGACCAATGCTTTTTGATTGGTTCATAGGCCTCCTGTATTAATCATTATTTAAAATTCAATTAAAATTTGGACGCCCTGTCACCTTAAAAATGACTGATTTGGACTTGAAAGAGTACTAATAATAGAAAGGATGCCGCAATCTTTGAAATGACTCGGACTTGACAATATCTGATTTGTGTTATCTGTAGAATTTTATTATATAACTTATAATTATTATTGTGATTTTTCAGACACAGAAGAAGACAGCAACTAACTAAAAGATAACTCCGGCAATAAATCATCTGATAGTGAAACTAAGTCATCTTATTAATTAATTTAAAGTATATTTCAAATTTGAACGTATGTCGACAAACTAGAAAAGTGTGTAAGAAGTAAGCGCATGTAGAAGAAATCTACCTTTCTACCGAAAAATCGATTAACGGCAAAACGTCTGTCAGTCAGTCCTCCCGTCTGACTGTCCGCCCTTATGTAGTCAAAGATAGTGTCCCCTTCATCTGATTTTCCCAAAATTGGATATTTCTCGATGCATTTAAATGAACTGGAGGCCCTCTTAATACGAAACGTATATTTTGATTTTGGGGAATACTTTACATGAAGCCTAAACAAGAGTTTAAAAATATTCTCAAAAATAGCTCCAAATTTTTGATTGAATTGAAAAATTGATTAAATTTCGTCATTGGATAGAGACTTATTAAGAGAGTAGTGCAGGTATATTTCTGTTTAAATAATTATTTTTTCGAAAATTAATAAGTCAAATTTTCTCAAAACCGCTAATTTTTTTTTTCACGGATCGAAGAAGAAACGCTTCCAAGAGGGTCTTATTTTCGTTAAACTCTCTGAACTTTTGAAAATTGCTTATACAGAAATAAATAAGACCCTATGAGCTGTTGTAGAATCACTAGTTAGCATTGGAATTAATATTTGTCATTATTTATTGCATCATGAAAATATGATCATAGATATATATTCACAGATTCATAGACGTTGAACAAGATTTAAACACAATGTCTTTGAACATATCAATAGAATGAGATTTTTCACAGATTTCTAGACGATGCGGTTCTTTGATGTCCCGTTACCAGAATTATATATATATATATATATATATATATATATATATATATATATATATATATATATAATACATCCAAGTACGGGCTACAGCGATGCTTAGCTGCGAGGGAGGCGAGCAGCGGCGTAGTTTGAAATGCGCGCTCCATGCCGGGGGCCTTAAGTCTCGAGGGTTGCGAACAGACTTCGCTGGTGTAGGGGGCAGTGTCGATGCTTTGCTTGCGCCCAAAAAGGTTCTTTCTTTATGGTGTGAGCACGCGACCGGAGAGGATGGTGGAGTGGCGAGACGGGAGTGTTTAGCAGTGCTGAATTGGTCTTAGGTGGCATGTAGCTCTCCACTACAAAACATGAGAGGAGGTAAATGGAAAACTATGTACTTGAGTTTGTTGTGGAACATTTAATTCATGAGAGGTGGTATAGTGTTCGAGGTGCGTTGAAAGATGAAGGGACGGAGACGTGCAGAGGTAACTGGATGGGAGAGTGGGAATATACGTGAACTGGAGTCCTAACTGATTAATGTGAGTGCTAATAAAGCATTTAATTCACGGTTGAATAGTTGAATTGTGTAGGTGTGTGGTTAGAGAATCAATCTCTCTTTAAGTGGAGATGCGGTACTATAATTTGGAATTGTGGGAGCATTATAGGTGTAGGTCCTGACATTTCAAGTGGCAAGTGACTTTTTCTGACTCTTTGCTAACTTGAAGACTTAAAGAAACTGATAAACGAATTTGTGGATATTAATGTATCAATTTTCAATCACCAAGATGCATAAGTGGATTGTGAACCAATTATTTATTAATGGGAAAAGAGCTTGAAGAAAGGCGAACTTTCACTTTCATTAACTGGTACTGTTGACAACTTTGTGTTTTCTATTTGTAACTAATAATGCAATTTTCTTAGTATAAGGAATGTGTCAAGAGTTGTTAATTTCTGTTAAGTAGGGGATAATATTCTGCAGTTTCTCTGTGGTAGTGCAATATTTTATTGGAGATTGTCCAATATCACAGATTGTGAAAAAATAGCTGAGTGGAAGGAGGACAGCTACACAGCTATTTCTATTGCCATAACGTTTCAGCAAAATGTTTATTTATGGATTTCATCTGATTGTAATTTGTATGATGTGATTTCGTGTAGAATTAGCAAGTGACAGGGTAAACAGGGCAGATTGTTGCAATGATTACATGTATGGTAATGAACTAGTATTATTATTTTAAGAATTTGGGAAATGATACTCCATACATTCTTAAGTATTTAACAAAAGCAGTGAAAAACTTTGTCAGTTTTGAATTTTCTTTTTCATTACAATTTTTGGAGAAATGGTACATAATGTTCATTCTAGAGTTTACATAGTAAATTATATTTCTATTGCTGTGTGTTGATCAAATTTGGATGTAATTTTTTTTAATAAAAATAAGGGAATTGTTAGGAATGTACAATTCTGAATTCTTTTGGTGTAAATGGACATAACTGTTGTACAGATTATCTGGAAGGATAACGTTAATTCCAAATGACAGTTTGTCTTCAACGTAAATAATTTGATTTTCACACATTTTTTTAAAGAAAAAGATAAGTGATTACAATCCTTAGAATAGTTCTAGAAACATTAGTTCTGTGTTGTGGTTGTTTTTTCTTTTGTTATTGTTTTTGGAGTACAGGAAGCCAAACAATTGTACACTGTAGAAACATTATTTCTGTATGTCTTTCTTGTGTATTTTTAGAGACATGCTTATGCCTGTGTACCACTGTTCTTTATTAAATGTCATTGTTTCTCCAAACATTGCACTTTCTTTTCTTTTTCGTCGGAAGGCTGTGGAACAACACAGGCAAGAACCTCGCTCCTTTAGACCCGATTTCCTATTGAGGAAATCTAATAATTTTTTTGTTTTTTGCATCTTGGTTGACCAACCACGGACGACCCCACCCACGCCGCTGCCGCCCGCCTGAGAGCGTTGCGTCACAATATATATATATATATATATATATATATATATATATATATATATATATATATATATATATATATTTCGGGTTTTGGGTTGGTAGTCCGACTTCGCCGGCCAGCTACCAGCGACATGAGGCGAACATGACGTATTCTCTTCATCGTTCATGGAGATGGCGGCGGTGGTAGTGGTTGTGGGGCACATGGAGTTGATAGTCGAGGGTGGAGGGAGTGGTGAGTGGAACTCAGCGACAGCAGTGCTGACACCCAGAGCAGGGAGCGCGGGGCGGCTTTGGTATAGAAAATAGGAAGGGAACTGCGAGAGGGAGCCGACGACGGAGCAGCGAGGGCGGTGACTTTCCATTGGAGAATACGCATGAAAACAGGTCTGCTTAGGCAGGGGTCGGGAAAGCAGGGAACGAGGAAATGGATGGGGTAGAACTGTTGTACTCTCCATATGCATGCTCATCAAGTGATTGGAAGCAATGTGTAGGAGTGTGTATGTATATATATATATATATATATATATATATATATATATATATATATATATATATTCATAATTACTTAAACCTTCTGATATATAATAAATAATACTAATAAATCTTCTTACTAAAATTTGATATTCTAATGAATGAATCTCTCTACTTTTATTGATGTTATTACTTTCCTCCTTGGGCACATTATGGGAATTTATATCATATTGATGTATTATCTGTATTGATCTGTTAAATATGTTTTCATTCATTTGCCCTGCTATGCTTATAAATTTGCCTGGTACTGAAATATTATCTTGATTCTATTTCTATTTGTGCTAGTAAGTTTTGACAAACATGGTATCTTCTTACTAGTCGTATGTGGACCTGCAAATCTACACACAATTGCGATTCCTGGAAGACCTGTTAATTAAAACTGGTTATTTTGAATTGATGGCAACTAGCTACAAATTATCAGCCTCTTTTTTCTAACCAATAATTTAACATTAATTGCTGATTTGCAACTCATTATTATCAGCTCATGAAATGGTCTAATGTTGCTTCTTTCGTAAATAATATTTAATATTTCCATACGGGTTAAGAATCAGGTACATTGCGTACAATAATCTTCCCGGGTATCGTCGGTTTCTCGTGTGAACTCTCTTCTCTCTTGATGGTGTCTATTGCTATTCATTATAATGTCCCTCTAATCGAATTATCTCCTATTGTTAACCACAGTTTTCCAAACTTTACCGGATTATCTGCTAGTTGATGATTTCATAAAATTCCTGACTGCAACAGAAATTACTACGCGATCGCGAAGTTTCCCTAGCTATACCTCAGGTGGGCACCTAGTATTCGCGACTGCCTATATTCAATACGAATTGATGAACACAATTCCCATCTACGAATCTTTCCTATTCTAAGTTTAGTTTTGGACACGGAGTCTCTTTTATATTTAACTTGGCATTGTTAACAAGAATTTATATGACGTTTTTAAGTTAATACTATTGACAACTCTTTAAGAATCTTGGAACTACACGTCACCCATTTCTCTATAATTGAAAACCCTACCCCCAATCTTCACTGAAGATATTCGTAGCGGTTGGTCGAAGTGCGTCCGTTCTGGCCGGTATCGTGAGAGAGAGTGAATATTACTAAATTTTTACAAATGTACGTTCTGCATCGTCTCCTCCATACATTCTTTATATACAATATATGGGGCCCTGTTTTCATCTTTGCAAGTGAATGCTTCGTGTTCGCCACTATAGAACATATTGTCTTGTTTACCGGTTCCGCCGTGATTGGGAGGTCGTAGAGGTCGATCGGTAGCAGATTTTTGACAATGTCTATACATATAGGTCAAATTCATCCACCTATCTCGGCTGGAAGTGTACCCTACTGGGAGAAGATACCTCGAGGAGGAATCTTTGCAAGCCATGCAAGCCATCCAACAGGTAGCAGCACCATCACCCCCCTCGGGATAAAACACCACTTAGATATATGTGGGTGTATTGACAGGAGTAATGATCATAGCAGTTGGTGCACACAGAAATAAAATAATTCATCTATCACTCAAACAATATACTTGAGCGTTTGTCAAAAGAAGTCGCGACCATGTTCTGCACTACTAATATCGCTCGTTTCAACTCCACCTCCACACAAACTCAGATTGATTGATTTTTTCGCGTTCACGCCAATTGATTTGTTCATTAGTCCCGTAACTGTGGTACATGTTTTCTAGGAAGATGGCGTTGATCTTCCCCCGCTGGATGGCAAATTCCGGCGCCAACCTACTGTCGGCTAGTGGGGTTTCCTCCGTACCAGGACTCTCCCATTAGCAGGGCACCGCCCCAGCTGGGACAAGCTTTAAGCACCCGACCGGTCTCCCAAAATATATGGTAGTGTAGGGCATGTTAGTGTGTGTGTAAGGGGAGAGTATAGGACAAGGAAAAAGGACAGATCGCGCGCGGTCCGTGGCCCGTTTGGTAGGGAACTGCTCCGGCATTCGCCTGGTGTTGATCGGAGAAAGCACGGAAAACTACCGATCAGAGCAGCCGGCCGCTAGAATTCTCCTCCAGAGAGTGACTGAATTCGACCTAGCTGACAAGCTAGTGTCGAAAGTCCTGCAGCAGTCCTGACTCGAAAATGGAACCTCCCGGTCAGAGGCACTGCAGTGACATCAGTTGATGCACTGAGCTACCGCCCCCGGTGCAAACTCAGTACAAATACCTCCCTCACAAATGCCATCGCCACCCCCGCCTTCGTCACGGCCGCCGCCCCCAAAGCCGGCGCCGCCTCCCGCGCGCAGCATTGATTAACGCGAGAGCGGCGTATTAGGCGGCCTGCGGCGGATTTAGGGTTATTCGCGGCGGCGGCGAGCGCGAACGAGGGGCGGCCCCGCTGCAGTATTTTATTAGCGCCCGCTCTCCCGCATTCGCGCCGGGCGCCAGGCGGCGCGCCGCGCTCCCCTTGCTCTTAGCGTCCGCCCCGCCCCTTTCGCCCGCCCCCGCCCCCGCCCCACCCCCGCCGCGTTCGATTCGGATCGCCCAGCCCGAACTCGCGCCACCCCGCACTCGCCCCGCCACCCGGTCCAGCCGCCCAGCCAGCAATAGAAAGTTGGAATCAGATGCCGGAAGTACTAGTGCCGTTAAAAACAGGAATGGTGAAGCCTGTTCCCCCTAAAATATGGAAATAAGAATTAGGTTTCAAAATTTGGAGCGATTTTACCCGTAGAATGACAATGGACGTAGACGGAAAAAAAGTAATATAAAGTGAGAATGACAAAATGTGGCGTATTGATAAAGAAGGAGGATGAGAATAGACAAACAGTGCCAGAAATGAAGAGATGTTATTCTGAATAAAAGAAAAGATAAAAGTAAAGAATACCGTGTGTGTCCGACTTCTAGAATTTAAGATGATTCATCACCTTGCTCAGAGGAATAGTAAATAGAAAGGTGAAACAAATTCAAGATGTCATCAAGAAAGAAAATGTAGAAAATAAATGTTGACTTGGAACAAAATTTCAGGATCGTTGATTCGCAATAATTTACATGTCGAAAACTTCAATTTTTAGAAATTTCGTTATTTCTCTTTGTCTTCTCAAACAAAGGGTAACTCTAATCTCTTTTTATTGAATTGTAACGCTGATCATCCCTAAATATCCAAATTACCAAGATACCACGATGATCATATGTGTTTGAACTTTCTGGAATCCTTGTTTGAAATATGGGAATTTTTACTTTCAATTATTTTTAGTTGAAATGCTAATATTTGCAATGGTCAATGCATCCATAAATACTTATTTAGTAAATATTTCGTAATGGATGATCGTTTGATGTCTATCGATGTTTAGTAAAATAATTTCAAAAAATAGTGAAATTTCCCTGTAAGTATAATTTTCATTTCCTGTAAAGTCGAGTATCAACGCTATGAAATTATTCAAGTACAAGTAATATGATTAAACAATGTTTATTAAGAAACCTTAATTAACTTTACTCTGGATAAAGAATCTAAACAGTGCGAACATTCTCGCGTTTACCACTGGATTAGCTTATTTTTAAATAAAAAAATTTTCAGTTTCGGGTTTTGTTAGGAGTTAGTATCCCTCGTGATATAATACAAGACCTTTACTTAAGTGAAATCAAACCTTTAAATATCCAAATATATTTATGCTTGAACCGTACTCTTTTGCTGAACACGAAAAATCAGGAATAGAATTTTATCTGCATGTACATTTATCTTATTATGCACATTTATCTTAACAAGTCGTTTATAGAGTCACAACGTACTTCATCCCAGATTACGCGGAAAGTGGTTAGCTACAGAGCAGTTACAAGTTGTAAGCAATACTCTTTAAGATTGGCATTGAGATTGGTTGACGTTGATATTTTCGTTGATCTGTGTATATACTAAAGTTTACCTCTAACAAGGTAAATAATAAACTCCCAAGTAAAAGGGCAAATGTATATCGGGGTATCGGGATTCGAGTTATTGATAACGCCAACAATAGGCCCTGCCATTCCAACAAAGGCCTTCATAGGCAGTGCTGGCTTGGAGGATACAAAAAATGCGTAATTAGTACGTCGTGTTAAAAGCCTATATCGGAACAGTTTGGTTGGACTCGCGTGCTACCGATGCTTTCCGTCCTGTATGTTACACCACACACATTCCACCCTCTCCTCGGCCTCATACACACTGACTGTGGTGGCGGTGCCTCAGTGAGTCCTTTTATTCCTCTCTCCCGTTGTTCACTGTCCACATACCACTTTCCATCGCTCACAACCCATCGCCCACCGCCCACAGCCCACCGCCCACTGCCCACCGCTCTCCGCCCTCCGCTCGCCGCCCACTTCCAACCTTCGACCACTCACAGCCCACTGCTAAGCATCCATTGCCCACTGTCCCCACCCACTGTCTACCGCCCACCATAACCCGCCGCCCGCCGCCGCCGCCCGCCGCCCGCCGCCCGCCGCCCGCCGCCCGCCGCCCGCCGCCGCCGCCCGCCGCCCGCCCGCCCGCCGCCCGACGCCCTGCCGCCGCCCGCCGCCGCGCCGCCCGCCGCCCGCCGCCCGCGCCGCCGCCCGCCGCCCGCCGCCCGCCGCGCGCCGCGCCGCCGCCCGCCGCCCGCCGCCCGCCGCCGCCGCCCGCCGCCCGCTGCCCGCCGCCCGCCGCCCGCCGCCCGCCGCCCGCCGCCCGCCGCCCGCCGCCCGCCGCCCGCCGCCCGCCGCCCGCCGCCCGCCGCCCATCGCCCACCGCCCACCGCCCACTTCCCACCTTCGACCACTCATCGCCCACCGCCCACTGTTCGCCCCCGTCCTGCCTACCGCCCGTCCGCCATTCGGGCCCCTGCCGCCCTGCACCGCCGCCGTCGCCGTCCCCGCCCCCTGCCACCCGACGCCCGGCCGGCTGGGCCGGTGCAGACCCCCCTCGCGCGCTCTTTTGCGTATAATGCCTGTTAAATATATTACCATAATGGCCGCGCGTCGGCATTCAGAGAGATTGCCTCCGCGGTGCATATGGAGGCTTACGCCAGCATGTGATAGGGGCTGGGAGGGGAGGGGAGGGGTGGAGGGGAGAGAGGCGAATACGCGACCGAGTGATTGTGAGCGTTTTAGCGGAAGATTCGCGCAGGGCGGACCGGTCGTTGGGGGGGAGGAGCGAGGGCGGAGCGCAGAAAGGTGTGAGGCGGAGCAGACGAGGCGGGGAGGAAGATGTGCGCTGGTCCCTGGGCGCCACTTGCGTGTGTGATTGTCTCTAGGGGTCTCTCTCTCTCTTCCTTCTCTCCTTCCCCCTTCTCTCTCTCTGCACTTGCGTGCGATGGCTTCTCCGACGAAACGGCGCCGTCTGCCTGTTCGCTCGGCTTTTCCATTTCGGCGTTCTCGACAGTGCATAGACTACATGCGAATTGTTTACCCCGTGAGAATGGTGGCTCTGTGCTTGGAGGATGAAAGGAGAGAAGATGAAAGGTTTTGCAACACGTTGAGGAGGGAGTGAACACGAGGGGAGAGGGAGAAAAGAAAGGAAAGTCTCCAGTTTTCGACAAAATGCGCCGAATCCTTGACGAAGGTATTGGTCTTGCCTATGTGAGGTCGAAGCAGAGAGCAAAGGTACTTTGATAATGAGTACGTAGGAGAGCCAATAGCGCTAACGATGGGCCGCAAGGGAACTTCCTGCTTGTGGATTTTTGGTAACCCATAGAGCCTGGGTGCTGTCGCTTCAGATTTCTTAATAATGGTCGAAAAACTGGAGACCCTGACAATACAGCCAGGCGATCTACTCGTCAGCTTCGACGTAGTATCGCTTTTCACCATGGTTCCAGTCACTGAAACATCAGCGTTGCTGCGAAAGCTGTTCCCAGATGACATCACAGGGCTTTTTCACCACGTGCTCACTACAACGTATTTTCTATGGAATGGTGGGTTCTACGAACAGGAAGATGGGGTAGCCATGGGTAACCCGCTGAGTCCGATGGTGGCCAACCTGTACATGGAGAACTTCGAGGCTATAGCGCTAAACACCGCGCCACGTAAACCCAAGTGTTGGTTGCGCTACGTAGATGACACCTTCATCATTTGGAGCCACGGGGAAGAAACACTAGAGGAGTTTCGACAACATCTGAATAGCATTCACCCCCGTATACAATTCACTATGGAAAGAGAGCAAAATGGAAAACTACCCTTTCTTGATGTACTTATTAACAAGGGAGAAGACGGATCCCTAGGCCATACAGTATTCCGGAAAGCCACCCACACGGACCGGTATCTGAATAAAATGTCAAACCACCACCCAAGCCAGAAGAGGGCAATGATGAAGACACTTGTCCACCGCGCCAGACGCATATGCGAAGGTAGCAACTTACAACAAGAACTCGGTCATCTACAAAATGTTCTTCAAGCCAACGGTTACTCATCCCAAGAAGTTAAGAGAGCACTACATCCAAACAAGAGCACACGCAGCCCTTCTGAGGAGGAGGAAACCAACACCATTGCACTGCCATACCTCAAAAACGTCACTGACCGCATAAGCAAGATCCTGAAGCAACACAAAATCAAAACATTTTTCACGCCTACCACACAGCTCCGCAACATGTTTCGCTCAGCCAAGGACAGGAGAAACCCATTAATGACAGCAGGTGTTTACAGGATTCCCTGTTCCTGTGGTTCTGTTTACATAGGCACAACGCAACGCTCAGTGAACACCCGCCTTACAGAGCACAAACGAAACTGCCGCTTCGGCTACACCGATAGATCCGCGGTGGCTGAACATGCTCTTTCGGGAAAAGAACACGACATCTTATTCCATAACACCGATATTTTATCAACTACAAACCACTACCACGCCCGCTTACAACGGGAAGCCATAGAAATTTTTAAACATCCTAATAATTTTAACAGGAAAGAAGAAGGGGTCAAAATTAGTTCTGCCTGGCATCCAGTACTCCTTAACACCAAGACAAAACCATATAATAATAAAATCCCCCGCCCAACTTCCATCTCGGTCGATACCCAATCGCAAGCCAGCTCGCGAAGCGACAGCCAATCGGAAGCAAGCGCGCGAAACCGCCCCCTCCGTTACCCGCACCCGCGGACTACAAATACCGCGGCCGAGAACAACGCGGCGTCAGTCGCTAGTCAGCCGCCGACCCGGACACTTCGCCCGAGACCTCGCCACTGAAGATGCCCACCGCAGTCGTGGGCGAAACGTTTGGCATTTCAACGCCAATTGGACCACGGCCCATCAGCCCGGAAGAAATGAATTTTATTGACTCCGGCCGTGAAAGCCTTCAATGCTTGGTAATGTATGTTGTAATTGTATTGTAATGTATGGTGGCAATTGAAGCGCAGCAGCATTACATTTGCAAACGCGCATCCGAAATTTTCCTTTTCGGGGCATAAATGTATTAAAATGTGGCGAAATATGTAATAAATGTGTCGTAATAGGTAAAATATGTAATTATTCCAAAATATGTAAAATAAAAATAGTTCTAATTCATTCAGAATGTCTTGAAAATTCTACAAAATATAATTAAATGTGGGTATCTAGTTCCTGTAAAAAATATTACATGTAAATCGTTACCTAGTTATGACCCTTCATCTCCTAATTACAATGTAGTGGAAGGCTCATTGCTATTGGTTGAGAAGGCCGTTCCTTACCGCGACGCCGATAGAAACTCTTCACTTCCTTTTGAGCACTCATCCGAATCGGATCCCGTTACGCGATGCTCTGCATTTTGGCGCAATATCAGTTAGTTACTAGTCAACTCCCTGTTGACCAACTCAGTACGTGAACATTATATTGTACTGCCAGGCTCAATAGTGTAATTCACATCGCCTTTCCGTAAAATGTGTACATCGAATGAATAAACCATTAATTCACTGCGATCGTGATGTGTCGCACATTTACAGTCATTTTCTATGCTATCAGCAGCAGCGCTAGATTACCCAATAGGCTGAGTGGGCTGCAGCCTGGGGCGTGCAATTTTGGGGGCGGCCGAATTTCGGCGGATGCAAAAATTTTCTAAGGCCAACTTTTGAATGTTTTTATAGGAATATTTCTTTTCATATTTGTAACAAAAGAAAGTGTTATTTATACTTTTCATCAAAACAAACTTGAATTTTCTAAATGTTTCAAGAAAACATTTATTTTAATAAACAATGTGTATTGATAATCACTGGTTTGGAACTAGGCAGTTATCGAGAATGCAAGGGCACCCAGTAAGATATGTTATAGATTTTTCGTCAACTCTCAGGCAATAGCTCGTCGAGTAGCAGGAAATTTTCAACACAATATCTTCAAACATTAATTAATTCTCTTACTGTACGATTACTTTGCTTCACAAAAACGGAACGTCTTTTGTATCTTTAAACAAAAAACAACCTTTCTTTATTTCACTCTGACATATTGTAAACCGTAAATTTCGCAATGAATAAAAACCATGCCCTACTAATGCATTACTAGGACAGTGGTGTCTCTATATACTACTGTTCTATTCAGTGATCGCAGGCTTCCTAGCTTCTGCGTGCTGGCTCGACGGCATTGCACTGGTATGTGTATGTTGCTTCCAGTAATCATTTAGATTACCAAGACTGACTTCCTCCATAGGGACCGTTGAAATGAATGACTGAACGTACAAATTGTAGTGGTAATAACAAATCGATGGATTATTTCTGAATACACAGAGAAAATAACAGCACAGATCGATACTTGATCGACATCCACAAAGAATACTTTCTTCTTTTCCTTCGAAAAATGCTGGCACTCAGAAGTTAATACAACGTATTCGTATATATCTGAATGTACTCATGTTTTGGCGGTACGCTTCACATTTAAAGGTTTTGCCTTGCTGTACTTTCTTGGGGCTTTGTTGAGACGGAAACACCGGGAATGATCGCTAGGAGCGTCTAACTAAAAAAAATCGGTAGCATGAACTTAGTAATATCGTAAATTAATTTGACCAGTCATATACAGTAAGATAAAACGACTAACATACGTAATAAAAAGTTTATAAAAATTAGAAAATATTTCTTACAAAAATCCAGGAGCGGTAGCTTAGTGCATCAACTGATGTCACTGCAGCGCCTCTGACCGGGAGGTCTTAGGTTCGAATCCTGACGGCGGCAGGATTTTCCACACTAGCTTTTCAGCTAGGTGGAATTCAGTCGCTGTCTGAAGCAGAATTCTAGCGGCCGGCTGCTCTAAACGGTAGTTTTCCGTGGTTTCGCCGATCAACACCAGTCGAATGCTGGAGCAGTACCCTAACAAACAGGCCACGGACCGCGCGCGATCTGTCCTTCCTCTTCCTTCACCTATCCTCTCCCCTTATACACACACACACACACACACACACACACACACACACACACACACTTACGCTAACATTCACTACACTACCACATATTCCGGGAGCTTAGAACTTGTCCCGGCTGGGGCAGTGCCCCGCTGGTTGAGTACCAGTTAGGGGGAAAGTAGGTACGAAAGGACGACTGTAGGTCAGCGCCAGATCTCTCCATCCAGCGGGGGAAGATCACCGCCATCTCCCGAGAAAAACATGCCCTACACTTACGGGACTAATGATCAAAGCAGTTGACGCGCTCGGGAATACGAAAAAACAATCAATCAATCGTGCCACTAGCCATTTGGCGACGTCAGGAAGGGCGGAGACGCAACGTGTAGCAGTAATTTGCAGAACAAAAGTTAATGATCTTCATACAGACAGCATTTTCTACAAGTGTTCTGATCGAATGAATAAACTAATGGTGAGATGTATTTTCTGATGACTGACTGAACATTACATATATTCTTATTGTAAAGGAGAAATATTAGTATATGGAACAGTTTATTGTCAGAACTCTACCTGAAAAATAAATGTAATAGCTTCAAAATTAGTACGTAACAAAAACTTATTAGACGATGCTAAGTATAAAATATATTATTTTACGAAGGATACCCTCACAATTGTTCCTCCAAGTAATGACATTTATTGAAATGTTGAATGTCCCGTTGCCCGTTTAAAGACAACCAATGTCTCTCATTTGCAGAGTGTTTCCCTTGACATTCTATTTGCGTGATTGCTGAGTGACTTCCACAAATGTCACGTCATTCTTTTCACCACCCTCCGCAGATAGGACGGAAGCGCCCCTCTCTATA
Organism: Teleogryllus occipitalis; assembly: GCA_011170035.1. NCBI lineage: Eukaryota > Metazoa > Arthropoda > Insecta > Orthoptera > Gryllidae > Teleogryllus > Teleogryllus occipitalis. Next base: position 165,734 of record BLKR01001812.1, on the reverse strand, counting down.
ATCCCCACACTGTCACGCGCATCCTCGGGTTAACAAAGCATATGACACGATCTGCGGCGCTCCCTCGTCCCTTTCGTGCTCTTGCAGGGAGGGGAGCGGGGTCCGCGCGGATTACCGACCAAAACAAAGTGGACGACAGACAGAAAACTGTCACTCATGTTCTCTTATTGGCTCAAGCCGAGAGGCCTTTCATCAATTACTCATAGGTCATACATGACTGATTGAATTTTTCGTGTTTCCAGGCGCGTCAACTGCTTTGGTTATTAGTCCCGTGAGTGTGGTGAATGTTTTTTCACGGGAGATGGCTGTGATCTTCCCTCGCTGGATGGCGAGATTCAGTGCCGACCTATCGTCGGCTAGTGGGGTTTCCTCCTAACCAGGACTCTCCCACCAGCGGGACACCACCCCAACCAGGACAACCTCTAAGCTCCCGACCGGTCTCCCGGAATATGTGGTAGTGTATTCAATGTTAGTGTAAGTGTAAGGGGAGAGGATAAGACAGGGAAGAGGAAGGAAAGATCGTAGGTCCGTGGCCTGTTTGGTAGGGTACTACTCCGGCATTCGCCTGGTGTTGATTGGAGAAACCACGGAAAACTTCCAATCAGAGCAGCCGCCCATATTAATTTACGCATTTCAATAAATTGAAAATATTTGATATGCCTTGTGTTGTTCTGTTTACACACTTATTTATTTTACCTTTCTCTAACATCTACTCTGTTTTAAATCATATCATTATTACTTTTTGTTCTTTCGTCTGCACTGTCTTCTACTTATCAATTTTTCTCTTGTACTCCAAGAATTTCTTAATTTTACGTTAATACTTAGTTATATTTCACACACAAAGGCGTTTCTCTTGTCATTAGTTGTCTTGGGTTTGTATGACTATCATGACATCTTCTTGTTTTTGTGTTCTTCATGGTCTTTCTCATTGTGTGGTTCCTCTTGCACCCACTTCAAGACTCGTTTTGACAAGTTGTTTTTATCTTTGCGCATGATGTGCCTGTACTTAGTTTTTTCGTTTTTGTTTCATCAAATATTGAATTTTCAAATATAATGTCGCTCATAATATCGTTATTATTATTTCTGTTCAGTCTGCTGTATCCGCAACTCTACTCCAACGTTCATCTCTATAGTCAACAGCTAATATTTCACCGTCTCACATTCTATTACTCCTTCTATACCCCGTCCCTTTTCCTCACCATGCCTCCTCTTACAGCATTTCTCTTGATTTTCTATTCCTCGTTATTTCTTCCTCTAGTATAAAACATTTATATTTAACATAATTTGTTCAGTAAAGATTATTGGAGATGTGGGGTAGAATAACCTTCATGAATAATATCCTGATGTGTACAGAATTAATAAAAATATAAAATGAACCAATTTTGTAAAAAATATTAATTAATTTGAAAGGAAAATTCTGAAGGGATGTTTTTTTGCAAATGGAATGTTCCTTTGAGGTCAGATGTCACCGAAAAGGTGACTTTCAATATTACTTATGATCTTCAGTTGGTCTGGGCATCTGTATGAAAGTCGGTATGCCTGGGTGCTGTTTTTCATTTCAAATGGTTTAGGTTGTTTAGGTATCTTGCAGTATGTGTTTTCGACTCAATTCAAAAAGTTCAGCGGACGTTTTTCATATTTCAAAACAGGGATAATTATAAATGTACTTCCCTCTAATACCATTTACATTTTACGCACTTGCATAATTAAGAAAATGAGATCGCTAACGTTTCATAAATCTCTATTTTTACCCACCGCGATAATTATTATTTTGAATTAGAGAAAAATGTGGCTCTACTGGTTTTGACGCCTATCCATTGCAGATGCCCGCCCGCAGCTCCCTACGCATTGCTACGCGTGATTAAATAAATAATAATAAAAGTGCAATTTTAAAATCTCATTACACGCGTCGGCTAATCACGTGGCGTCCCCGCGGCGTTCGAAATGCAGCCCCGCCCTCGCAAAAAACCGCGCTGTGCGTGTAAATATTGTCCGTTATTATGGATTGCTGCGGCGGAATCCTCAGAGGACTGGCCCTCGGCGCCACTGGCATCCACTCGATCGCCCGCCCGCCTCACCCCTCCACCCCACGCAACGCCACGCCCCGCCACGCCCCGCCACGCCCCGCCACGCCCCGTCACGCCCCGTCACGCCCCGTCACGCCACGCCCCGCCACGCCCCGCCACGCCCCGCCACGCCCCGCCAGGCCCCGCCACGCCCCGCCACGCCCCGCCACGCCCCGCCCGCCACGTCACGTCACAACACGCCGCTACGTCACAACACGCCTCGCCACACCAGGCCCCGGCTTGCCATGCCAATTCAATATCGTCACGGTCCAGATGCCGATGCTAAAAGCCATGCCACGACATACACCGCTCACACAGTCCTCAACGCCCACACCAAACCCACCTCGTCCCACTCGCCTCTTCTCTCCGTTTTTTCTCGGAGGTCTCGACCATCGTGTCGTCACTCACGTTCCGTCTCAAAGGTTTCATCCACACGTTCCGTTTTACGTGTCAAGTTCCCTACGCCCTGCTCCAGATGCCTGTTCACACGTTTCGTTACACATGCCCTCTCCCCAACGACACGACCTACACTGGCCCCGCCCCGTTCTTTCCCAACCCATTCCATCCCATCTCATTCCATCACAACTCATGCCATGCCATCCCATGCCATCCCATGCCATCCCATGCCATCCCATGCCATCCCATGCCATCCCATGCCATCCCATGCCATCCCATGCCATCCCATGCCATCCCATGCCATGCCATGCCATGCCATCCCATGCCATGCCATCCCATGCCATCCCATGCCATGCCATTCCATGCCATGCCATGCCATGCCATGCCATGCCATCCCATCCCATGCCATGCCATCCCATGCCATCCCATCCCATGCCATGCCATCCCATGCCATGCCATCCCATGCCATGCCATCCCATGCCATGCCATCCCATGCCATGCCATGCCATACCATCCCATGCCATGCCATCCCATGCCATGCCATCCCATGCCATGCCATCCCATGCCATGCCATCCCATGCCATCCCATCCCATGCCATGCCATCCCATGCCATGCCATCCCATGCCATGCCATCCCATGCCATGCCATCCCATGCCATGCCATCCCATGCCATGCCACATCCCATGCCATGCCATCCCATGCCATGCCATCCCATGCCATGCCATCCCATGCCATGCCATTCCATGCCATGCCATCCCATGCCATCCCATGCCATCCCATGCCATTCCATCCCATTCCATCCCATTCCGTCCCACTCTAACCCCCCTCTTCCGATCCACCTCTTCCCACCCCATTCCATCCCTCTCCTTTCCGTCCTTTGCCAGCCCGTCGCCCGCCGAGCTCGATTGCACGCCCGGCAGCCGGTTGTTCGCCTCCAATCGCCCCACCCCACCCCACCCCACCGCCCGCCCGCCCTCCCGCCCTCTGGCGGCGCTGCCGCGCGCCGCCACCGCCTGAATAAATTATCTCGGCCGCGCCCGCCCGCCCCGCCCCGCCCGGCGGACACCGGGCCTTGCCATTGTGCGGTCGGCTTCCACTGCCTGGGGGAACTCTGCATTCGGCGGGGTAGTTGGTTTGACGAAGGTAGGAGGATTTGGAGGGTGCGAATTATATATTTCATTTCGTTATTGCGGTTATTATTAACGTTGTTATTATTATTGTTATTAATAATTATTGTTAATTATTATTACTCGTAGTATGTTCACATACAAGGCCATTTCATTTTGCCAAACTTCTGTGTTTGTCTGATTTCATTCTTCTGTAAAGTATCTGTCTGATAGAAATGTCTTACTTTGCAGAAAGTGTTTAGAATAAATAAGTTTGGTCATCATGTTTTCAACTTACATTTCTGACTTTCAGATATTTCACGAAATAACTTTCTCGAAAATATGTACTAGTAAACAAAAAGGACATTATATGGCATATTTTATTATTACTATCATTATTATTATTATTATTATTATTATTATTATTATTATTATTATTATTATTATTATTGACAACATTTTTAAAGAAGAAAACACATCGACTTTATGTATCGATACTTAACACCAATGTATAGACCCCCAGTGAGGCGGCGAATGTTTGCGTCTTTCATATTGCCTCCTTACTTCAAGATATTTCGATACAATATGCAACACTAACATTTCTCACACAATTTACATTATCTTGTGTATATATTTTTAAATATTTAGTTATTTTTCGAAACACTTTGATTATTCCAAATCTTATACCTTCCACTTATAAATTATCTCGTCCATTCGTTAAAACATTTTGAGAAATAAACGTATGTCTCGCTTTCTATCTTTACTATCCTGATAAATTTCATTATTGAGAAATTATATTTTGCTCACCATTGTTTGCTATGTAACGCACATTCATGCAACACAAACCACGATCATCCACAATTGTAACGTAACTCTTCCCTCTATTATCATGTTTTTAAATCGTGTTATTTTCTAACAATTAACAACTCATTATCAATTCACCAACCTAGGAAGTGTAGATCTACTAAACCTTCTATAAAGAATATTCTTCATTTGACATTCTTCTCCCAACTCCGTTTTCTACATCTTATCGAAACCAGTATTTCAAACAAATCATTCAAGACCTTCAAAATGTCTGTAATTTGGGCAATTCCCAAGCAATTGCACTATTCTCCGAAGTTTGTCCTATTTTTCCTCACAGTCCAGTTGAGTCACCATGTCTGGCGCATCAATCGAATAACCCCACTCGCTATTGGTTGGTGATTCCGGGCATGTCCACAGCTTTGGTCATTCGTCCCGTAAGTGTAGTGCATGCTTTTGTCGGGAGATGGCGGTGATTTCCCACGGGATGGCGAGATCCTGCGCCGACCTACCGTCGGCTAGTAGGGTTTCACCCTAACCAGGACTCTCCCACCAGCGGGGCACTGCCCCAGCCGGGACAAGCTCTAAGCTCCCGACCGGTCTCCCGGAATACGTGGTAGTGTAGTGCATGTTAGTGTAAGTGTGTGTGTAAGGGAAGAGGATAGGACAAGGAAGAGGAAGAACAGATCGCGCGCGCGGTCCGTGGCCCGTTTGTTAGGGTACTGCTCCGGCATACGTCTGGTGTTGATCGAAGAAACCACGGAAAACTACGGATCAGAGCAGCCGGCGGCTAGAATTCAGACAGCGACTGAATCCGACCTAGCTGAAAAGCTAGTGTCGAAAATCCTGCCGTCGTGGGGAGTGGGAACGTAGGACCTCCCGGTCAGAGGCGCTGCAGTGGCATCAGTTGATGCACTGAGCCACCGCTCCAGGTAATTATATCCCAGTGGCGTGGCGCCCGTGGGGCCGCAGGGCGGACAAGTGCAGAGGGCGTGCGGTGGAGGCTGATGACGGCTGCGGGTGACGCGGTGTGCAGAGCGGGGGGGGGGGGGGCAGCCGGCCACTCGACGCTCTATTCGAATGCCACCTCGCCACTAACCGAGTTTAATGGCACGCGGTGTGGGGCCGCCCGTTCTTTTTTGTTTGTTTTCGAGAAGCTATCGCAAAAACACTCGGTCGAATGTGCTGATTAAAATATTCCGAATTTTCACTCCGTCCCAGCGGGTGGTTGATGCCGCATAAATTATATTAGCCATACCCGTGTTTCCCATGTCAACACAAGGAGGTTAACATGATGTAGCGAGGCAATTTGTGGGTTGTGTTGGGACAGGAAAGAAACAATAGACCGATAGAATGCGAAATGTTACAAACCGCTCTCGTCATGTTTCGGTGAGAAATTATCAGCAGTGTCACATCGTGGATGGAAAAAATTATAATTAGGTTTACTATAGGCCAAAATCAATCGTACTTGCTTACAAAACAATAAGCACAATAATCATAAGAACCATATTATGCACAAATATAAAAAATATCATTTGAACCTTAAATAATAATAATAATAATTATTATTATTATTATTATTATTATTATTATTATTATTGTTATTATTATTATGTTATAGCATTTAGATTTAATAGACAAGACATAATTATTTCTCTCAAAATTAAATATGGATATGATGGGGAATAGAAACAATTACCTTTTTAAGAAATAAAAAGAATCCTAATTTATATGCTTGATTCCTGGAATTTTCTTTTAATGTCTTAACACAATCTATGTGTCTAATAAATCTATATCTAAAGGAAGTAACATGTATTTGGCTCTTATCGGATGCGAAAAACGTATAATTCCTTAAATTATAAAATTTCCAGAATATTCGAAATGTATTCTACAAAGAATATCTAACAACATTCTACAAAAATTTACAACCTTGAAATTCTGAGAAATACTTTATCGCACTGACGTATGTTGTTACATGATTTTTTTATCAAAAATGAGTCAGTAGTGTACATAATTTAACGTGTGTCACCCGTGATGTAGAACTCATAATATTTGCTTTAAAATATATTTCTTTTTAAAAAATTCATGAAGCCTGTAAGAATTTTTCATCCAATGAAGATATTCAAAAAACCTTTTTCATGAAAACTCAAGTCCTATTGCAAAAACAATAGTCAGGACTTAAAAAGAACAAAAAACAAAACAGAATTGTTGCATTTTAGATATTATGTAGTTTAAAAAAATGACTTGAGCTTCTTCCATAATGAATTTTCCATTGAAGTTTTACCTACTGTAATTATTTAGGAGTACACATTATTTAGGAGTACTTGTAAGTTAGTACAGTTCAACTTTAGGTTTGTCAGCAGCAAAAAATGACCAGAATTAACCGAGTATCTACTAACGTTTCATCTATAAAAAAACTTTAAGCCGAAAACATGGTAACATAATTATGAACTGTGTGAAAGAATGATTTCGTCGATGTTATATAATGATACCATTGGGAACGGTAATGTTGACATTTTGGAAAACGTACGAACTGACGTATTGAAAAAACTATTTTCTCTTTCCCTATCAACTCCTGGATGTCTTCTAAGGACTATAGTTTAATCTACCTCAAATAGCTGTGAAATTTAATGTTTTCTTAGAGTATTTGTTATTAAAATATTCACGAGGAGAGAAGATACCTTATGAGAGTGTTCTATCTTATGTTTGTCAAATTATCGGACGTTGTTCAGTACACAAACTTTTGAGAAACATAGGAAAGTATGATGTCGTGCAAAAGCTGGTTCCATTTTATTGAAAACGTGCAATGGATATCTTGGATAGTCTATACTTGAAAGAAAAACATATAAATTCGTAGTGCAAACTAAAGACTAGAAAGTTTGTCGCATGTTCCAGAAACGTCTGAGCTACCATAGGACCACAACTGATGTCACTGCAATGCTTCTGACCAGCAGGTTCTAGAATTCGACCCTCGACCATGGAGAATTCTAGCGGCCGGCTGCTCTAACCGGTAGTTTTTTCGTGGTTTCACCGATCATTACTTGGGTAATGCCGGAGCAGTTCCCAAACGAACGGGCAACGTACGGCGCCCGATCTTTCCTTCTCTTTCCTTGCCCTATTCTCACCTCTTACACACACTTAAACGTACATGCACTTCAGTACCACACATGTCAGGAGACCAGTTAGAGGTTGTTCCGGTTGGAGCGGTGTCCCGCTGGTAGGATATGCCTGGTTGGGGAAAACCCCGCAAACTGGCCCGGAACTCGCCATCCAGCTGGAAAAGAACACCATCTTCTTCCGTGATAAAAGTCCGGACAATACTTTCGGGACTAATGACCATAGCAATCGACTCGCCCGGACTTAATTTCTACAGATATATTTTTGTCATCTTTGTGGATGAAAGTAAAATATATATATTCAATCTGAAGAAAAATGTATGTAACCAGCGGTGAGAAAGAACTCTTACGCATACTGCTATGTTGTCCAGCGTAAGAGTTTATAAGAGTGCTGCAGTGGGCACTGTAACTTAGTGGGTTATTATTGTCATATTTCTCCACTACGCATAGAGCATCGTGTTAGGAAACCCTGGATAAATAAGCAGGACACTTCATGAGGTCAAGACGAGATCGAGGGCTTCTCGATTTGACAGGCTGTGGGTGTTGTGCAAATGTATGCACGATTTGCTACGAGCATTAGCAGTGAAAACTGTGTTTAAAGAAGAGAATATTAGTTATGAAACTGCTGGAAGGAAGTCTTATCATATATTGTTATTGTTGCTGTTCAGAAAGAGTTTTATTTTGCTTTAAGAAGAGCGATCGACGGAAAATCAATGACGACGTATCTGTGACATTCCAGCACAGATGTAGATTATACTACACTAATTAAATACCTGTGTCAAGCAATGTCTTTGTAATACTATTATATGAAAACATGTATCTCAGAAACGTTTTACTGAGTATGAAAATTATATTAAGATTTTGTAATTTCATAGAGTTATATTCGTTGAACGTGTGTATTTTACTTTTGTTTATTATGTGTAGGATTGTTTATGTGTGAATCTTCGTAAACTTTATTAAATATAAAACCTGGTAAAAAGTGGAAGCACCAAAATTAATTGATACTGAGTTATTTAAATGAACAATTGATTATAAAGTTGCAAAACATTAAAAGCAATAACATTATTACTAATGCTATTATTATTATTATTATTATTATTATTATTATTATTATTATTATTATTATTGTTATTATTACAAATTTTTGTTTATTTTCTTTCTCCATAAGGACAAATACACAGGTTATACATAACCAAAGCATATTTATCAACGTTTTTTGTCAGGACTTCACATCTACTCTGCCCCCAAAGACTTTCGAGCTATTTAAGTTGCTGATATTACCTCTGCCTTCTGCATAGTCTTATAAATATTCACATTAATATTCAAATCTTTTAATCTTTTAAACAGTGTCTTCGTAATTATTGCGGTGCTATAGAATGACAATGGGAATAATTCTCACATAGTACATTTGCCGCTGTCTCTTGATAGTTTCAACCAGCGGAACATATTTTGTGATATTCTCGACATATTCTCTTGAAGGTTTTTCTTGTTTGGTATGGGTACGTTGATCAGGTAGGCTTACCTTTTCGTCTTGTCTCCTACGGACCAAATCAGGCCGGTTGTGAGGGGCTGTCTGGTTTGTAAGAACTGTTCTGTCCCAATAAAGTCGGCATTGGTCATTTTTGAGAACATTGTTAGGTAGTATTTATATTATTATATATAGTAACATTGTTAGGAACGTATTTACAGTAGGGTACCTTGCATTCTATAAGCTGGTGCTGGTAAGCAATCTCTTGATGCAGGATCTTTGCAACTGCATCATGGCGTTGTTTATAATCAGTTCCCGAGAAATGTGTGAATCGAGATGTAATATGGCGGATGTTTTCCTGTGCCTGGCAATCATATCGACATCTGTCATCTTGTACCCCAGGATCTCTTAATATTGCTTCCAGATAATGTATAATGGGTATGACTTGATCTTGTATTGCCAGCCTAGTGCCTTCCGTCTCTGGAAACATCTGACCTGCCGACTCTCATGTCGACATAATTTTGGCTAATTGCATAGAGGCTTGCTCATCCACGTCTCCGGTTTTTGCTGTTCTGTATAATTATTTCCATTGTATTCTTGATGACGTAACTTGAATGGTGTGGATCCATCTGCTAATCAGACGGCACGATGTAGTTTAGATGTTTCGGCTTCCTTGTGAAAGTATTCTCGTAAATATTTTATATGTTAGGACTATTCGTTGCCTACGAACATATAACTCGACCACTCAAATGTCGTGGCAACGTTATTCTTATATTATTATTATTATTATTATTATTATTATTATTATTATTATTATTGTTGTTGTTGTTGTTGTTGTTGTTGTTGTTGTTGTTGTTGTTGTTGTTGTTGTTGTTGTTGTTCTTGTTTTTGTTCTTGTTATCAAAGTACGTCTTCGTTTTCACTTTATTGAAATATTTTTCTGAATGACTTCCTGAATAACTTTAGTTCTCTTACCGACATATTAATTTCTTATAATCTTCCATTTTAATTGTACTATTGCTCATTCCGTGAATATATTTTATGAATCTTTCAAACTTTTGAAAAGCAAAATAGTGTCGAAGAAAAGAGAATCACATTTTTAATAAAAGTGATATTGCCCGCGGCGGAGACGTCTGGCTACCAGAGCTACCGTTGACACTTGGGTCGCGAACGAATCCAGGGCAGTATAGCTCTGAAGGAGGCCACAACAAGATGGCCGAGACGTCAGCTCCATCGACCATGAGGCGGCTAATCCCGGACAGCCAAGAATTCAATGACTCCGGCCGCGGATCCTACGACTCTATGCAATATAGCTCTGAGGAAGGCCACAACAAGATGACCGAAACGTCAGCTCCATCGACCATGAGGCGGCTAATCCCGGACAGCCAAGAATTCAATGACTCCGGCCGCGGAAGCCTACGACTCTATGCAATATAGCTCTGAGGAAGGCCACAACAAGATGGCCGAAACGTCAGCTCCATCGACCATGAGGCGGCTAATCCCGGACAGCTAAGAATTCAATGGCTCCGGCCGCAGAAGCCTACGACTCTATGCAATATATATCTGAAGAAGGCCACAACAAGATGGCCGAGACATCAGCTCCATCGACCATGAGGCGGCTAATCCCGGACAGCTAAGAATTCAATGGCTCCGGCCGCGGAAGCCTACGACTCTATGCAATATATCTCTGAAGAAGGCCACAACAAGATGACCGAGACGTCAGCTCCATCGACCATGAGGCGGCTAATCTCGGACAGCCAAGAATTCAATGGCTCCGGCCGCGGAAGCCTACGACTCTGAATCCAGGCACTTCAGAATGCAAGATGGACTCTCAAATTTCTTGCAACCGTTGGCATGCAGAGAGGACCAAACGCCCCGAAAAATCGCCCAGGAGGTTCGGGTCGAGATTTTCTTTCCCTCCCGCGCTCCGCGGAGCGTTTCGCTTGCAGCGCGCGGGGCGGCGCCGTGTGGCTCCCACGGCCGCCGTCGCCCCCGGGGACGAGGGCGGGCGGGCGGGCGGGCGCGGGCGCGGAGGGGGATGGGCACCTGCCGACACAATGGGCGTGTGTTTGCGCCGCTGGTAAACCACGCGCAATGCCAACATATTAATATCGAGAGCGCGCTCACGGGAGGGGAGGGGAGGAGGGCGGGCACAGCTGCGGTGCGGACAGATGGGGAGCGGAGAGCGCCACCGACGCCGCCCCCCTCACCCCCCCCCGCACCGCACCATCGATCGGCTTGCTCAACTCGCCGTCACAGGGCACCCGTCGTTATCCCCGCTTCCCCACTCGGCCGTCACCGCTCGCTCGTTCGTCACCAACCGTCAGGGTACTACTCGCACATGATCTCGCGGCCATCGTTACATGCTAGTGTTAAGTCGACCATCCCCTCCCATTGACATCGGTCATCCGTCAACGCGCTAGTATCACCAGATCGCCCTTCAACGGCCGCCCGTCTCTATCCATTCGTTACTGCCCTCTCGATGCCCGTTACCGCCCGCCTGTCCCCACTCGTCCTTTTCCACCTACCCTTCACTGCCCGACCTTCACTTGGCAATCTTCACCGCCTGCTCTCCAACTCCAACTCTTCACAACACGACCATCACCACCCGCCAATTGTCGATCATCCGCCACCACTGTCCAGCAGCAGCCCGCACACAACCGCTCGCTCGTCACCGCCCGCCCACCACACCATGTCCTCCCAACTCGACCATCACCACCCGGTGGATGTCGATCATCCGTACCGGGAGCGGTAGCTCAGTGCATCAACTGATGTCACTGCAGCGCCTCTGACCGGGAGGTCCTAGGTTCGAGTCCTGACGGCGGCAGGATTTTCGACACTAGATTTTCAGCTAGTTCGAATTCAGTCAAGAATTCTAGCGACCGGCTGCTCTGATCGGTAGTTTTCCGTGGTTTCTCCGATCAACACCAGGCGAATGCTGGAGCAGTACCCTAACAAACGGGCCACGGACCGCGCGCGATCTGTCCTCCCCATTCCTTGTCCTATCATCTCCCCTTACACACACACACACACACACGAACATGCACTACACTACCACATATCCCGGGAGACTGGTCGGTCCCGACTGGGGCGGTGCCCCGCTGGTGGGAGAGTCCTGGTTAGGGGAAACCCCACTAGCCGACGGTAGTTCGGCGCCGGATCTCACCATCCAGCGGGGGAAGATCACCGCCATCTCCCGAGAAAAAACATGCACTACACTAACGGGACTAATGACCAGAGCAGTTGACGCGCCCGGAAACATGAATAAATCGATCAATCAATCGATCATCCGTCAGTTTTCGCCTGTCATTGGTACGCAACTCAGCACTCCCCCGTCACTACACACTCGAAATCTCCCATTCCTTCACCGCTCGATGGTTATCACTGGTCGACGCCTGTGTGCGTTCTCCACTCTTCCTTGCCCGCCGTTCTCCTCTCACCCGTCAGCCCTCACCCGTCTCTTCCCACTCGCCAGCTCTCGCACATCGCCGCACACGCGGCACCGCCCGTCCCTTTCCCGCTACCGGGAGCGTCAACTCATGTCACTGCAGCGCCTCTGACCGGGAGGTTCTAAGTTACACTACCCACGGTGGCGAAGGCTTAGCTTTTCAGCTAGATCGCATTCAGTCGCTGCCTGCAGAAGAATTCTAGCGGCCGGCTGCTCTGATCGGTAGTTTTCCGTGGTTTCTCCGATCAACACCAGGCGAATGCCGGAGCAGTACCCTAACAAACGGGTCACGGACCGCGCGCCATCTTTCCTTCCACTTCCTTACACACACACACACACACACACTTACACTGACATGCACTACTCTACCGCATATTCTGGGAGACCGGTCGGGAGCTTATAGCTTGTCCCAGCTAGGGCGGTGCCCCGCTGGCAGAAGAGTCCTGGTAAGGGGGAAACCCAGCTAGCCGATGGTAGGTCGGCGCCGGGTCTCGCCATCCAGCGGCGGAACGTTACCGCCATCTCCCGAGAAAAAACATGTACTGCACTTAAGGGATTAATGACCAACGTCGTTGACACGCCCGAAAATACGACAAAATCAATCAATTAATCAAAACCCTTTCCCGCGCTGCCTGATGCCGCCGGCTTGCTTGTGGCCCCTCCTTTTGATCAACACTGCCTCTTCCATCTTCAGCCTGCTCGTAATATCCTCATCGTAATTCTTCTGCTCAACACCTTGCATTTGTCTTGAATCACAAATAGATCGACAATGAAGACCGTCATCTCATAATATACATTTCCAAACACTGCTATGGTGTGTACCTTTGCATTTCTGTAAAAAATTTCTGAATGGTCTTTTCAATTTCTATGGTCTTTTTTATGGTCTTAACAATTGGTATGAAAGGAGTAAGCGGTTTGATACGACACATCTGTATTATCAGTTATGTAGTTCCGATGGGTGGGGCAAAGAGTAAATAACTCTGTATTTGGGTTAACAGAATATTAATTAAAGACAAATTTAATATAATTATTAAAATTAAATTCATATTTAAAAATGTAAAATATCAGTTAAAAGTTGAAGTTAAAACAATAGTTCTCTAAAGCAGACAAATTGGTAAAAAGTATGTTTTTAAACCACATATGCATTAAAATGTAACATTCGATAAAACCAATGTCAATATTTATTTAGGTTACCTGAAGACGAAAATAACGTTAGTTGTAATGTGCAAGTTTTTAAAAAGATGAATAATTACTATAACTTGTCTGTGAATTTTTTATGGTCATTAAGAAAACCTTACAAATATTAATAAAGATACAAACAGACAATATTACTGAATCAAGCGAATTTTCGGCACCCACTCGAGAAACAAACCGTGATTTTCCATAAGCAACCACATCGTCAATCATTACATTACCGTATTAATCGCAATTATCTTTGTTGGTTTCTTCCCCAGCTACTCTCACTATCCCTTTTTTCAAGTATTATTGGGAATTTTACTAATTACAATAAGGCGTAAGTCTGATCAAAACGATAATGAATTTAGGGGGATTGATTGGTTAGTGATTCCCGCAAGTTTATTACATGTTTCTATCACGGGCGAAGGCGGTGTTCTTTCCCTGGTGGATGGCGAGATCCGGCGCCGACCTGCCGTCAGCTAGTGTGGTTTTCCCATAACCAGGACCCTCCCACCAGTAGGGCACCGCCCCAGCCGGGACAAGCTATAGGCTCCCAATTGGTCTCCCGACTGTGTGGTAGTGTAATGCAAGCTAGTATAAGTGTGTGTAGGAAGGATAGAACAAATAAGAGGTAGGAAAGATTATGCGCGGTCCGTGGCTCGTTTGTTTGGGTTCTGCTCCGGCATTCGCCTGGTGTAGATCGGAGAAACCACGAAAAAGTACCATCTGAGCAGCCGATCGCTCGAATTCTCCTCCGGCAGCAGCATTAGAGTCAAAAACCCTGCCACCGTCGGGACTCAAAGCCTAGGATCTCCTAGTCAGAGGCACTGCTGTGACATCAATTGACGCACACATTCACCTAAGCCTGTGAATTTAGGAGGAGATGCAATAAAGGGACGGCACACATGTTCGGACAATCAAACTTTTCTTTGTTTTAAATCCAGAATATAACCCCCCCCCCATATGCATTTCGTGTGTGTCCCTTGCCGTCCGCCATTCGCTGCTCCCCTCCCTCGCAGCCGGAGGCTCTTCCCACTGTGCGGGTGGGAGCGCTGCGAAAACATAGAAATCAGCGCCTAATTAAGAAGGCGAGGGTCTTCCGCCCCGGGGGAGCCGCCCCCTCGCGACCCCCGCCCACCCCCGCCCCCGGCGCCTGACGTCAGCTACGGGGGTTGATTTTGCAGCAGGGGGAAATGCCGAGGGAAAGCCTGCGGAAGGGGGAGGATTTTCGAATTTCCAGAAAGCGAAAGACGAAGAAACGTCTGGCAAAAAGAAGCTGCAATGAAATATGAAAGAACTTGCTTCATAAGTTTACTAAGATTTTTGGCTCCCGAAATGGTAAATATTTTGTTGCTGGGGAGAGAAATGCTTTTGTTTGTTTTTGAACTGTTCTGTCATCGAACCCTTTTTCTGTGTATTGAATCAAGGGGTGAGTAGGATTTTACACATAGTTTCACTTCTGCAGCAGAACGAGGAACAAACAGGTAAGGGTGTATGAGACACCCAACTAATATGTCAATTTCTCCTGAAGGTTGAAGAAGAGGATTGCATTCAGTCATTATGACAAATGTGGCAGTTTTTCCACGTTTTCACTGACCCAGGCATTTGATGTCAACAAAGTTCCAAACATTTACGTCAGAACCGAATAGTTTCAAAATAGAAAAGATTTGGGCACAATGGACAAGACCTATCCATCTAAGCATGAGATGTAGCGTAACTAGATGATAATTCATTATGAGTCAATTCTGTTTTAATGGTGAATATTGCTATATTATGTCTTCAAAATATAGGATATATTTTTCACTGAATCGAGAAGAATTCAAAATTAAAAAAACATCGTTCTTCATTGCAAATTGTTTTATTTTATTTTATTATGATTGATGTTTTGTTATTTTAATCATTCCTTACACTGTAATACAGAAAATAAACTACAATTTACACACCGTTTGAAATCAAATAACGAAACAATTGGATACGTAAACAAATAATGAAGGTCAAGAAACGAAGGAAGATATTTCATTGCTTACTGAAATAATGGAGAATACAACTGAAACAAAGTATTCAGAAACATAAAGTTCTAGTTCATAACTGTTAAAGCATGTTAATAAGTTTTCTCGGTAGAACTCTCTTCATTCACAACAATTTTCGATCCTGAAACCTATCCATCAGGCGTATGCCTGACAGTATTAGGTATGTTTTAAGTCTGAATATCTTGGGTGAATCGATAAACATTGTTTCTCATTAAGCAAACTAGCTCTTAAAAGGGACAAAACGTTAAAAACAGGGTGTAGAATTTAAAAAAATGGGTCATATTACCGTTGCCATCCATTATTTGATATACTTTATTAATTTTTTTTATCTCAATTCTCTCCCGCTGGTTCAATATTGGTGGTTGGCTGGTACCGTCCGTACCCTCACTGCAGTATCGATATATCGGTGTTTCAAAAGTATTCGCCGCGCCGCTCCTTGCGCTGTGCCTGGAATGGGCGGGCGCGGTGCTGGGGGGAGGGGAAGCGGGGGGGTCTGGCGGCGAGGCGCGAGGGGGCCCGGATCGATGCCTCTGTGACGCAGCCGCCGCTGCCAGC
This sequence comes from Teleogryllus occipitalis, assembly GCA_011170035.1. NCBI lineage: Eukaryota > Metazoa > Arthropoda > Insecta > Orthoptera > Gryllidae > Teleogryllus > Teleogryllus occipitalis. The sequence goes on along the minus strand of BLKR01001812.1, from coordinate 149,571 downwards.
GCCGCCGCGGCCCGCAGCCCCCGCGGGAGGTGGCGCCGCCGCCCCCCGCCCCGCCCCCCGCCCCGCCCCCGCCGCCTCCCCGGCTGCTCTGCGCGCCGCCTCCTTCTCCGGGGCCGCGCGCCCCGGCCTGCGCCCGGCCCGGCCGCCTCTCGGCTGCCTCACGCGCTCGGGCGCACGGGCCTGGCTGGGAGGAAAGGGACCATGCTGGGTTGATTGATTTTTTCGTGATTCCAGGCGCGTCAACTTAGCTTTGGTCATTAATCCCGTAAGTGTAGTGCGTGTTTTTTTTCTCGAGAGATGGCGATGGTCTTCCTCCGCTGGATGTCGAGATCCAGCATACCGTCGGCTAGTGGGGTTTCCCCGTAACCAGAACTCTCCCACCAGCGGGGCACCGCCTCGAGCTGCCGCGACAAGCTCTAAGCTCCCGACCAGTCTCCCGGAATGTGTGGTCGTGTAGTGCACTTTAGTGTAAGTGTGTGTGTAAGGGGAAAGGATAGGAAGAGGAAGGAAAGATCGCACGCGGTCGGTTTGGTAGGGTACTGCTCCGGCATTCGCCTGGTGTTAATCGGAGAAACCACGGAAAACGATCGATCAGAGTAGCTGGCCGCTAGATTTGTCCTCCAGACAGCGACTGAATTCGACCTAGCTGAAAAGCTAGTGTCGAAAATCCTGTCGCCGTGGGGAGTGTGAACCTATGACATCCTGGTCAGAGGCGCTGCAGGGACATCAGTTGATGCACTGACCTACCGCTCCCGGTACGATGCTGGAAAGGTTATCCTGTGTCGTTCTTGCTGCATAGTCGCTGGACTGTGCTGAACTGAGAAGTACTATTCCGCACGTGCATTCTTGGAAGGCTTTCGAAAAAGTAGGATTCCTCCGCTAGGAGCAATGAAATGTGGACCGTCTGGGAATTGCCGCTAGACAGAGGTGTCAGCGTAATCAGGTTTGCTCTCTACTCATCGCATCCTGCAAATACTGAATTTAGAGGTAATACACAACAATGCATCCGATTCGAGCACTGGGGAGAATTCTTTAGAGGTAGGCTTCCGAGTCAGGGAAGAATGGAATCTGGACAGTTCGAGAGACGCCGTGTGGTAGGCAGGATTGCCAACGTTGGAGTAGTTGATCTGTACTAGTCCTCGTATCCTGTACTGAACGTACGGGTACCATTCACCAATGTTCCGCAGCCAACGAACGATTTCGTATTCGGAATTCCGTTCAGAACACGACGTCTAGTTTGCATGATTGACAGCATTATTAGGCTTTTCCTTGCCCCCAATATCTTTGAATCCAAATCATGATTGAAATTTGAGGTACTACTGATTACTGCGCTATATACAAATATTAGGGAGAATCTGAAACTTACTTCCGTGGCAGAAGTCAACGCGACTTTGAATGTTCGATGGAAACTTACATTTTAAAAAATCGGCTGTTGTCAGTTATACTGTCCAAATTTTACATTTTGATTTTTTTAAATTTAACCAATACTGTATCATACAATAGATATTAATTTCAATTCGAGTGCTCTTACTTTAACATCAATTTTATAAACCAGGTACTGTTTTTCATTTCCGATGGATGCAAAAGCTATATATACGCAGCCATAAGTTTCAAGTGTAAAAATGAAATTAATTACGTTAAAGCACTTGAATTGCCCCAGATACTACAAAAAACGTAGTAAGAAATATTTCAACGAAAATATAATTATAAAAAAAACAGATTTAACAGCCATATTGACAACTGTATAGTGTTATAAAAGTTTGGTATAACACTTAATTTCCTCCTAATTAGATTATAAAAACATTCCTTAAAGTAAAACTATTGATAATCGTGGCAGTTATATGCGCTATATCTTGATGAGTCCAAAACCTATGTTAAACTCCATTTAAACTTAGCGGGAGTGAGTCACGGGTGAATATCAATGTTTTTCGACGAACCCGATCTCAAAAATTGACTTCTTTAATAAATTTTCATTATAGGGGTGCCCAAAAAAGAATTGTGCACCCCCTAGTATTGTTTACATACAAAATTGAGTAAATTTTTTTCTATTTCGAATTTAATGAAACACGTGATGAAAGTAAATAATCAGGTGTCATTGAAGTTTGGTATTTATGATCTGTTCCTTTGATGGCTAACTTCACACGTATACATATTCTCATTAACTATGTAATATGATTTGCATCGATTCATTTTCGTAACGATATTACTGTAATGTAAATCGCTCTTTAAAACCACCACTGCTACCTCTTACTGTACGAACTGGACTGACATTTTGAGGTATTAACAGCTGGTGCTCTACTCATCTGATTCATAAAAATACACTTCGCAGACCCACGCGGTGAGGGGCGATTCTCGACCGTCTCGAATCTGTCAGAAAAATCATCTTCTGCCCAGAACAATGCTTTTCATTGTGAATGACTATTACTCCGATCCATCCACCTTAAACCGGGAGCGGTGGCTCATTGCATCAACTGATGTCACTGCAGTGCCTCTGACCGGGAGGTCCTAGATTCGAGTCCCGACGGGGACACGATTTTCGACACTAGCTTTTCAGCTAGGTCGAATTTAGTCGCTACCTGGAGGAGAATTCTAGCGGCCGGCTGCTCAGATCGGTAGTTTTCCGTGGATTCTCCGATCAACACCAGGCGAATGCTGGAGCGGTACCCTACTAAACATGCTACGGACCGCGCGCATTCTTTCCTTCCTCTTCCACGTCATATCCTCTCCCGTTACACACACACACACACTTACACTAACATGCACCACACTACCACATAATCCTGGAGACCCGTCGGAAGCTTAGAGCTTGTCCCGATTGGGGCGGTGCCCCGCTGGAGGGAGAGTCCTGGTTGTGGGAAAACCCCGTTAGCCGACGGTAGGTCGGCGCCGGATCTCGTCAACCAGCGGGGGAAGATCACTGCCTCCTCGCTAGGAAAAAGATGGACCACACTTACGAGACTAATGACCTAAGCTGTTGACGCGCCCGGACTCACGAACAACCAACCAACCAACCATCCATTTACCTTAAATGCAAATATTTAATCTGGAGTCTTGCGCAGCGAGCACTGCAAGCGTGGAGAGAGCGCCCCGGCGCTTGGATCCGAGGAAGCTGTGGCCGTCCGGGGAATCCCCTCGACGGCCCGCGGTCGCCCCGCGGGCGGGGCGAGGCGATGTGGGGCGGGGCGGGGCGGGGCGGGGCAGGGCGGGGCGGTGCTGGGGCGGGTCGGGGCGGGGCGGGGCGGGGCGGGGCGGGGCGGAGCGGAGCAGTACGGGGCGGGGCGGGGCTGGGGCGAGGTGCAGCGTTCGTACGGCTGCTGCGGCGGGGGCTCCCCCGCGCAGCCTCCTTTGTCTCCGCCCCCGCGCCGGGAAGGGGGCGTGGCGCCGTGGGGCTGCGCGCACAGAGCGATGCCCCGCGCCCGCTTTGTGCCAAGCCCTCGGGATTAGGGCGGATTAGCGCAATTGAGATCCGCAAGCCCAAGAAGTGAATTGGGATTCGCGCTCAAAGAAGCGACGCGAACATGCAGTCATTAGGTGATGACTGGTATCGCATGTAAGTAATATACACCGCACAATCACAGTTCGTACTTTGAAATAGGATTCTTCCTCAAGATATGGGGTGATTCTCCCTCTAAGAAAACATATTTAGTTACCCTAACATGCTTGTAAAATGCTACTATTTCAACAAGTACGGATTTTTGAGCGTTACTTGTTTCGATAATCGTCTTCAAGAGGCATCGTTTTACGAATGTGTATGTCATATTTTCATATCGACGGCCGTGTATATTACACTCACTCTTCAGCCATTTCGCTTCTCGAATTTGTGGGGCGCGACCCATCGAGTTTTAACAAAACTGCCTCCAGCAATAGGTTTATGCGAAAATGCATTCGGAATAACATTACACTTGAAACGTTCATCGAAAAAAAAATTCCGTTAGTTTTACATACGTGGTCGTGATCACAGACGCTTGGGAGGGTTGACCGAAATGGGACAAACGGATTTTTACCGAACGTGTATAAGTTGTCTTAACTCTCACTGCTTTGTCTGTTTTCAAAACTCACGTTGCAAATATTAAGATACTAAAGCAGATCAAGAAAAATGTAAGTTCTTTGTTGCTTTTCACATCAAAGTATTTTATCAAGTGAATTGGAATTAAGCGCTACCTCATTCGTTGTATGCGAATATCCACCTTAAACGGAATGATATCCGTCAAGTAGGAATTCACGAAATTATTTACTCCTTCCTCTAACATCACTGATATCAAAACATAAGCTTGTGCCATGTTTCGTACTGGACATATTTTAGATGTGAAGTACAACTTCAAGTATTGAAAAAGTAATACCAGAGAAAGAAGGTCGTGAGAAATTTAAGCACAATTATCATAGATTTTATACGCCCCTCAGCGACGTGTGTGTGTGTGTGTGTGTGTGTGTGTGTGGATTAAATTGTTTGAGAAGCAGACAACGTAAGTTGTTGAATAACTGAGGCGCTACATGACTGTAAACACAGCAGCAACGCGGTGACAGCGTCAGAGGGACAGGAGAGGCAGTGCAGCGCCCCCAGCGGCGGCCTCGACGCGTCGCAGCTTCCCAGGCCGCGCGCAAGGCCAGGCGGCGGGCGAGGGGCGGCGTGGGCGGCGGCAGGAGACTTAAGCAGGGAACCCATTTGGAGCGGCCCGCCCGGCACGGAGCAGCCCCGCGCGGTACAGCCCAGCCCCGACCGAAATGTTTTGCATGCTATTCAGTTAGACGCCACCCAATGCGACCGCCCGGCCCGGCCCCGACCCGCCCCGATCCGCCCGGCCCCGCCGGGAATGCTTCCCCGAGAATAAAATCCGGAGGCGGCGGCCGGCCGAGGCGGCGCGGCGAGTGGCCTTGGGAGGGGTTGAGGAGTCCTTCCAGGAACTAACCGCTGCATGGGTCTTGCAAGCTATTGTTATCGGGTGTCTCTCACCATCTTCCTTCCTCATTATTCCCAATGCAGTCACAAATTCTTTGAGATGGTAGATTTTAGCAATTGATAAAAATGCGAAATGTTACTAAATACTGAAAAAACTAGTAATTGTATGTTTGGCGGTCGGTGGAATACATTTCTGAAGGTTTTCAATCTGCGATAAATGCAAAATTATCCGCAAAATCCGAAATGGACGTGAATCTGCGACACTAAATTGTATTTCATTATTTTCTTCGTGGTCTCTCTCTAACTAGGGATACGACTTCGACAACACATCGATGTTTGAAAACATTTAATTTTGACAATTTTAACATATTATTTAATTACGGCCAACAGTATAGAAGCTGAACGATTTTTTAGTCAATACAGTTTCATTGTTACTGATAGAAGAAATAGGTTATATCGAGCCATCAATGAAATATGCTCTCAGTTCATTTTTCATTGTTTGTGTTACATATTAATAGTTATTTACATAAATTGATTTCATTTAACAAAATACACAACCTTTTAAAATAATGTGTTGTTTTAATATGTATTTTCAAATTGCGAGACATTTATTTTCCTCTCCTTTGAATAATGTTGCATAGAAGCGTATATTTCTGTACAAGACAGGAATTATTCTTTAAATATAAAATTTTGTTCTTAAATATTTGTTCACTAATAGTGAAATGTTAAATTATTTTCGCTTATTTCCTAATTTTAATAGAAAAATCTAAAAAATACCAGAATATTTTTTATTTCGAAGAGATCTCCCGTAATAATAATTTTCCCAAAAACTGCTACAAAATGCTAAATCTTAATTTTTATTATGCAATAAAATGCTATAGTCTTCTTTTCTAAATGAGATGTTTTTAAATTTAAAGAGCTAAATTCTACCATCACTACAAATACTTAATGATTCATAATGAATATCAAGAGGGAGATAATTTTTTTTAAGGTGATACGCATTTTTTCTTCCAATATTCGACCGAGAAAATTTTTAATACGAGTACACAGGCATACAATAATTGATATGTACAAGCAGATGTCTTACGTTAAATGTTATGTAATTAATAGTTTGGTATGAGCTTTCTATAAAGTACCCCTAAAATATAAAAAAAATCCTTTAAAACCGTGGGGCCTGAAGTTGAGCAAAATCAAATAGATTTTATACTGGTTTTGGAAAAGATCCTGACGATTTCGGACTAATATTTTTTACAGCATTTGTTTCCGCTGAGGACATTGTCCTCCTTGCTCCCGCCCTTCTTCCTCAGCAGCTATCATCAATTCCTCCATCGAAAGTATTAAACTCTTCATCGCTACTGGAACAAGTGGCGTCTCGTGCAGTTCCGATCCGTGCCGGGCCGTCCGTAATGGGTGACTGGCAGGCCGAGCGGAGCGGCACCGCGCCTCGCCGGGCTGTGCCGAGCCGAGCCGGGAACTCCTAGTGGGTTTCCTGCTTTAGGGGGGATTACCAGCGCTCGGCGGCCGTCAACGCCGGGCGGCGCGGGCGGCGCGGGCGAGTAAGCCGGCGACAGCGCCCGCCCGCACGCCCCGGCGCCACGCCCACTCCCAAAGACTTTAATACGCGGCCGCCACGCGCCCGGCGCTGCCCCCCCCTGCGCCGACCCACGCGCGCGCCCCGGGCCACGCCCCTCCCTGCCTCGGCGCCGGCTCCAACCCCGGCCCACTCACCCTGGGCCATTCCCACCCACTCCACCGCTGCGTCTAACGCCTGTCACACGCCTTTCTCCACCACCAGCCATAGCGCCCCGCTCCAGCTCCCCGCGCTAACGCCTGCTCCTTCATTCTGCACCCACGCCCCTCCCTGCCTCGGCGCCCGCTCCAACCCCGGCCCACGCCACTCCCACCTCCCCGCCTAGCTCCCAACGCCTGCCACACGCCCTGCACTTCCAGCCCCAGCCCCCGACCCTAACGCCTGCTCCAGCGGTGTGCACCCACGCCCCTTCCCTCTTCTGATCTCAGCGCCAGCTTCAACACCATGACTTAGTCCCTATTCCTTGCGCTGTCCCCACCCCAGGCGAACCACCCTCTGTTCCAACCCCGCTCCCTCACCCTGACTTCTTTCCCCGACTCTGCTCACCCGACCCCACTACCCGAACTCATTGTCCTACCTCGCTCCCGGTCTTTGCTCCCCGACTTCATTCCCGCCCGCGAACCCCAACCCCACTCCTCCTCAGCCCACTTTCCTCCCCTCCCAGCCGCCGCTTCCGGCTTCAGCTCTCCGGACCACCTCATCCTACCATCCCACCTCTGTCCCACCCTACCGTTTCAATGCCAGTGCTTGCTTACCTCTTCACGCTCCATAACCCAAACACTCGACCCAACGAGCACCTTCCGTTCTGCCCCTCTCGTTACCACCCCCATCTTCAAGTTCAGCCACGTGTCTCACGAAATTGTTGCACTCACTTCGGATCATGCCGCTTGTTCATCAACATGCCACCCACAGTGCGTTACTTTACTCTGATTATCCCTCCATCTATCGCAGCTTTTTACCAATATTTATAAACATTCGCTTCACTTGCCTTCTTTGACCATTTGTTGCCTTTTCATCCAATTCTCCACACCTTTCCCATTTCAATCTCTTCATATCCCTTTATTCCTTGTCTGTTAAGGTGCTGCTCATCCTAGCTCTTTTCCATCCTAACACTCAGCCCTCCGTTTCCAGTTCCGGTTTCTCTCCTCACCCTTCCCCTCTCCCTTTCTCTCTCTTTCTTTCTCTCTCTCTCTCTCACTCTCTCTCTCTCTCTCTCTCTTTCTCTCTCTCTTCCGCATCAGTAATGATGTGAACCCAGGCCAGCCCTTAAGCTGCCTTCATCCATTCTCGGCGCCACGTCCGTCCACCCGTCCCACCGTCCCTGCGTCCACTCGGGCGTTAAGGCTTTAACGCGCGGCCACGCGTGAAAGTGTCCGGCCACACTGCGGGGATGACATGTAGGCCCCGCGCAGAAACCCCTCGACGCGGTAAGCCCAGCGCGTGGAAATGAAGTTGCGTACACCAGCGCTGCTTTGATGCGGCTGCACTGATTGTTCTTTCATCGCACCTGAAATCACCTTTTCATTTTTGACATTTTCAGTGTCTTTGTTGGAATATCCGTTACTTACATACAAACAAATCCGAAAAGATAGCGTGGGATCTCTGTTTTCGCTTGTTTTCAACGCATGTTGATTGTAAATAAATAAATCAAGTACTATTATTAGTATTTCTTTTACTGCATGAGAATCGGTAGCTACTTGTGTATATAGTATATACATTGGAAGTATGAAGAAATATGAACCAATACGAATATATAGATTGAAGTTTCGTAACATTTAAATTGACCAGTGATTTAGAAACACTGGTGCATGAAACTTTTCCTTGCCACGTCCTGTATTATAGCGTTGCTGTAGAGATAACGATCCGATTACACTAAAAAATACTGAGTTCCTAGAGCAAAGTCATACTTTAATCAGAGTATTATGAGGGTCCACATTTCGGTGACTTCATTTGATTTAGATAGAAGTGAATTATTAGTTCTAAGGAAGGAAATTTCAATTGGAAGACAAACCAAATAAATTATGGAATCGTATCCTTATCCGTTCTAGATTATTATTAAATAAAAATTTCATCCAGTTATAGAAAAGATGTTCAATATATTACTACAGTTTTTTAGTAACATATAGTTCACAAGGTGTAGATAAAAGGAAAAAAATAAATTGTCCTCTTTCTCTTCAGTATATCTACCTCACATTACAAAGTAATTGATGCAGAATATTGTGGCTCACCCCATCAAGGAAATTATATCAGGAAATCAGATCTACACTCTATAAATAATTAAATATTTTACTACAATCTATATATAATATTTCATTCACATATTTTCCGTATTATAAGAATATCAAAGAGAATAAAGAACAATCAGTAGCTTCATCAAAACATTCTAGTAAGCTTTACAAGTAACATCAGAAAGTTAACAATTCAGTCAAGTGGTTTCAATAATACCTGAAATATGAAGGATGTGCTCAACTGTGCTAACGTAACCGTTTCATCGTCTCTTTCCGACGAAAATGCATGCCACCACTTCCATGAGTCGATCATTGGCTTGCGTGTAGTGTAAGCAGAGTGATAACTTGTACCCCAAGTATGTTGTATTATGTAACTTTCCCATGCATGTCCCGAACAGCCACTTGCCAGCTCATGGGAAGGGCCGTCCTTAGGTACACAACGTAATGAGATTTTAAGCGCGGAGCTGCCTCAATGAAGCTAAACAGAGGCGGGCGTTCGGGCCTCCCCTCGCGGCAGCGGAGGAGGGGGCGTCTCTTTTTAGAGCTAATGAACAGTATCGCTTCGCTACTCAAACACGTGGCAAAAAGCCCGACCCGCCTCCGCCGCCAGGCGAGGGAGGCGGCGGCGCAACAGCTACAGGGCACGCTGCGGTCAAGGACGCCTCCAGAAAATACGCTCCCACTTAGGTGGCTCAGGGCAGCAACTGATGCCTCTGACCGGGAGGTCCTAGGGTTCGAGTTCTGACGATGACAGGATTTTCGACACTAGCTACATAACTAGCTCAAATTCAGCGGCTGCCTGCAACCGGGAGCGGTAGCTCAGTGCATCAACTGACCGGGAGGTCCTAGGTTCGAGTCCTCGCGGCGGCAGGATTTTCGACAATAGCTTTTCAGCTACGTGGAATTCAGTCGCTAACTGGAGGAGATTCCTAGCGGCCGGCTGCTCTGATCGGTAGTTTTCCGTGGTTTCCCCGATCAACACCAGGCGAATGCCGGAGAAGTACCCTAACAAACGGGCCACGGACCGCGCGCGATCTCTCCTTCCTCTTCCTTGTCTTATCCTCTCCCCTTACACACACACACTTACACTAACATGCACTACACTACCACTTATTCCGGGAGACCGGTCGGGAGATTAGAGCTTGTCCCGGCTGGGGAGGTACCCCACTGGTGGGAGCATCTTGGGTAGGGGGAAACCCCGTTAGCCGTCCGTAGGTCGGCGTCGGATCTCGCCCTCCAGCGGGGGAAGATCACCGCCATCTCCCGAGAAAAAACATACAGTACACTTACGGGACCAATGATCAAAGCAGTTCACGCGCCCGAAAACACCCGGAGCAGCCGGTTGCTCGAATTCTCCTCCAGACAGCGACTGAATTCGACCTAGCTGACAAGCTAGTGTCGAAAATCCTGCCGCCGTGGGGAGTGTAACCTAGGACCTCCCGGTGAGAGGCGGTGCAGTGACATCAGTTGATGCACTGAGCCACCGCTCCCAGTCCAGGGAGTCTGACGATGGTTTGTTTCACGCGTCCACTTCACTTCACCGCAACCGTTGAGCATTGCAGGACGCTTAAGAGGCCTCTAAGCAGAAACGCAGTGCGTGTCGCTCAGGGCTCCTCCGCCGAGGCCGAAACCCAACCCCGCAAGCCCCCTCCGCGCGGGGGGGGGGCGCGTGGCGGGCGGATTCGATTAGCGGCGCGTGGACCTCGCCCCTCCCTCGGGGCAAGGGAATCACTTTGGGTGGGTCCTCTCCACGATGCTCATCGCTACTGTGGATTTATTCTCTTGAGCATGTGCTCGACGTTGTCTTATGAAGAATTTTTCATCTGTGCAAGGAAAATGTACTTGTATTTGTTGATTTATTATTCTTTATATTTGAGATATTGAAATATGTATTGATTTCTTTGTATTGAAATATAGAATGACTTTCGTTAGGAATGATTAAAAACTATATTTGGAATATGATTCATGATCTCCCCTTGATTATGCGACTATATTTATATACTTTTACTTATCTATTTGTTGTATTGCTCTCCTAATTTATCATCTTTATTATTTCTTAAATTATTTGTTTTCCTCGGAGATACCAAACACAATGTTAATTTTTTGCCAAACTGAAATATTTAACACATTCTATCCACTGTATTTGCTCTTCTTAGAGGTATTGAGGACGAAGTCCAAAATATATTAATATTGATGTTAGAACTATTCATAACATGTCCACTTCCATTCAGAGTGCAAAAGTCTTTAAATTGCTCTCGTGTACAAGTAAGTAAATACTGCTTAGTGACGTTTACATTATTTGATTTATACATTATTTTTGTTTCGAAGTATTATGCAGAACCTCGCCTGAAATAAAAATATTATTATTATTATTATTATTATTATTATTATTATTATTATTATTATTATTATTATTATATTTAATGAAAGCAACAGAAAACAGGAACGAAAATCCTCTTTCAAATGTCGCTGTCAGATAAGGATTTTAACAGATTGTAGTGTTCTTTAGGTCACGTATTTTTGCATGGCTTCGGAGAAAATGGATTTTCATTCATGTTTTGATCTCCGCATTTATTGCTGCTTATTTACGTGCAGAAGTCAAAGAATTTTACAACGTATTTTAATCAACAAACAAGTGCGTTTGCAACGTAACTTGTGAGTGTGAATTTGTGTGAGTGTATCAATGAGTAGGAGAGAGTAGTAACCAGTGATCGAGGTTTCTGAATATGCTATGGTACATCTATCATGTGTATGCTGAAGGTGCGTTAGTCGTTTTCATGGGAACATATTAAGTAGCTGCTAAAGAGATTTAACCCTAAGCAGGATAAACGTGTAGTATTCAAAGTCCAAAGTTAGAAAAATAAAGAGAACTTGTTTCAAAACGCTCACGTAATGTGTGGCCCTAAGTTCGTTTTTCAATAAAAGTTCTTGTGGCACTGACGTAGCATACAGACATTTGGGAAGCCAAGAGAATTGAAAGATAAGAAAATTCAATTGCTAGACTAAATAACACGGTGTTGAGGAAAAAAACTAACAAGTATTGCATATTAGAAATAAGATATAATTAATTTAGTGCAAATATTGTTATAAATATAAATTTTCCTTCCAAAAGTCTTCACTTTATAGCAATTAATTTAATTTCAGTTGATGAAATCGATCATGATTTTGTAAGTGGCTCAAATGACTTATAATAGGATCTTATAAAACAGACACTCCATGTAGATTGTGATGAGACGGTGGACAGAATCATAAACGGTTTATAGCAGAACGCGTCTCGCTGTGGTGTGTCGTGTGGCGTGTAATTCCCTAATGTACTATTAACGACGTCTTACCTCGACCCACTTCGCCCCACAAGCAGTACGCAGTACGTGAATTACTCAGACATCGAAAGCCAATGGTCATTAAACAGAATACATGATCGAGTCAACTATCGTGCTCTCTGACCCATATGCCTTTGTGCTACTTTTTAGGCGATGTAACTGCAAACATGCGAAGAACTTTTAGAGCGCGGGTAAAGTTTCTGAATCTGTTTTAATAAAAAAGAGACCCTATAATGTAATTTTCTTTCTTCAGAAACTTCTTTAATACTTTTCGTTAAATGGTTTCCGTTTGAAATACTCGTCGTTGGCTTTTGAAAAAGAGGTGTTGGCATAAGAAATAATGTGAGCACATTATTTTGGTCATTGTTATTATATTCGAAATGAATACAGAAGAAGAGCTGAAAACTGGTAGAAGGGCCCGGTTTGCCTGTGATCAACCGGTGACATGCCTCTCTAGCGTCTTTCCAATGTTAAACTAAGCACTTTATATATCACTAGTGAGAACCCGTCAAAATTTGACGGCGAGATCTGAGATAAATGTAAAATACTGTACTCAGACTAATGTTCACAATGTATTGCACTGTTTGGATCTTCAGAGTATAACGAAGCTATTCTGTGGCGAGGAGTTCCCAAAATTTTAAACACGTATGACCCATGTCCAGGTGGCAATGAAATATCGGCACAAAAGATATAGCACTATTATACTGAAGGATATTATTTCTAAAGTTTTTTGATGTGTCATCTCATATAAACAACTGTTTGATTTCTTCTGGCACATTGCTCGAAGGTATACTTATTTTCCCATTTAAGCAACTCAGAGTAAATCGTTTGCAGAATTTCTCTCACATGGAAAGTACAAAGCAGAACAAAACTGACATTTCATAGAGAATGACTCAATAGAAAACGAAATGACCTCACTATCACGACACATACGCTGACTTTCTCTTTCCCTGCGTCCAGTTAATGTACGTTTGCGTCTTTTGGGGCGCGTGGACAACGATTCGGAATTCGACATAACCTGTAAACAACTTCACTAAAGTACAACCGAGCAAAACCCACTTTGCGAATGTTCTCTACAAAATACACCACAGAAGCAAATACATGCAAACTGTCAACACCACAATGCAATTATTACACTGAAACAAAACCTTGACGAATTGTAAACAAATCTCAACAATCAAAACAAAGCATCAAGCATCTATGGACTCATGTGTATCTATTTTGAAACTGCTACCCTTTGAAAGAAAACAATTGACGATTGATAAGCGTACTTTTAAAGAATGATTTAATTAATTCATTTACACCGTAAATGTTGGTGAATCAACACAAACAATATCTGATAACACATCTAGGGATCATATTCTTTCATTTAAAAGAAAAAATACAACAATCGGTTCAGTAGAAGCTCTAAACGAAGCCATGGCAGAATACCTTATTTTTTTTTAAATATA
>BLKR01001812.1:0-135984 GCA_011170035.1 Teleogryllus occipitalis | reverse complement strand
GGGCGTGGGGGAGGGCGTGGGGGAGGGCGTGGGCGAGGGCGTGGGCGAGGGCGGGGGCGAGGGCGGGGGCGAGAGTGAAGGCGTGGGCGTGGTCGTGCACGGGGGCGTGGGCGGGGCGTGGGCGCGAGGAGGTCGCGGGGGCGGTTTCGCGCTTCCGAGGCGCTCAGCTGGCGCCGCAGGTCGCTTCGCCTCGCAGCGGAGCGCGGAACAAGACTACACGAACGATAATTCTTTGAGCAGCAATCCTACGGTAATCATATCCAATCACGGTTATTTTGCCTGCTACTACTACGAGTACTTGCTTCGCCCTCACCCTACTAGAGTAGGTTCAATCCTATTGTACTACTTTCAGTTCCGAAGTCTTTTCAACCATCGGCGGACTACTACGCCACGGGAACTACAAAGGCCGAAGGGTCGCTCATTGCACGCGATCTACCTGGGTCATGCGCATCATGCCAGAGCTAGAGTTGCACGAGCGAAGCGAAAGCAAAAGTGTATTCCACAAGCGCTGCCGGCGGGGATAACTTTTAAGTTCTTTGGCTGGTTGGCAATCTCACTCTATTATTCAGTCATTCACCAGCAGCTTTGCAACCAATATCTATTATAAGTGCTGCATATTCCCCGTAAACTAATGCAGCGTAACCGGTTGAGAGGCTCCCTCCCTGTGGCGTGCGCCGGAGCGGGTTCAGGGCCAAGTGAGGAGCGCGGGGCGCAAGGACAGCAGCCGGCGAGGGCGGCTGGCGGCACCGATCACGCCCCAACTGCAAGAAACAACTACATGAAATAAACCGAATCCCTTGTCTTAATTACAACCGCACCCCAATTATCACGAAGTATGCGACAGCTTTGCTAAAAGAACGTGAGATGTTCGCAACGTGAGAGGGGCGCAGCAATACCTTATGCTGCTCGTCCCCGAATATAATTCCCACCAAAACATTTGGAATTTCTGTCATATCCAGCTCTCCGCAGGTTTTCGTAGGGTTCTGCCGTTTTCCTTGCTTAGTATTCCACCATTTCTCCATTAAACGTATCAACACTTATCGCTATCCTCTATGCGTGAGATATAACCTGTGCACGTCACCGACCTCAGCTGTTGAAGAGTCTTTAAATTCCCAATATACAATAAATAATTCGCTACGAAACCTACGATCCAGGTTGTACATTGATAACACAGTAACTGATACTTCAAACGCTTCTCGTGTTGGTAGCGATCCACCTGTGACGCGAGAGTCTTTATTGATTAATTCATTGATTTTTTCGTGTTTCCGGGCGCGTCAATTGCTTTGGTCATTAGTCCCGTTAGTGTAGTGCATATTTCTCGGAGGTGGCGTTGATCTTACCCCGCTGTATGGTGAGATCCGGCGCCGATCTACCGTCGGCTAGTGGGGTTTCCCCCTAACCAGGACTCTCCCACCAGCGGGGCACCGCCCCAGCCGGGACAAGCTCTATCCTCCCGACCGGTCTCCCGGAATATGTGGTAGTGTAGTGCATGTTAGTGTAAGTGTGTGTGTAAGGGGAGAGGATAGAACAAGGAAGAGGAAGGAAAGATCGCGCGCGGTCCGAGGCCTGTTTGATAGAGTACTGCTCCGGCATTCGCCTGGTGTTGATCGGAGGAACCAGGGAAAACTGCCGAACAGAGCAGCCGGCTGCTAGAGTTCTCCTCCAGACAGCGACTGAATTCGACCCAGCTGAAAAACTAATGTCGGGACTGGAACCAAGGACCTCCCGTTGAGAGGCGCTGCAGCGACACGAGTTGATGCTCTGAGCTACCGTCGTCGCGTCTTGCAGGGCGAGCGCGGGTGGGCGGAGGAGGACGCGGGGGCGGCGGTGGGGCCTCCGCGGCGCGCAGAGGGCGCCGCAGGTCGCTTGGCAACGCCGCCGCGGGGCGCGGGGCGCGGGGCGGGGAGGGGGCGTGGCGGCGCAGGCACTCCGCTTGATTGCGCGGCGAGTGCGCGTGCGCCAACGCATCGACGCTCCGGGCCTCGACCCCGTCCGGCCTCGCGCCTGCCGCCCGTGGACCACCTGACTCGCGCGAGCCCTGGGCCCAGGGCTCAGCCTGCTTCGCTGCACGGCGCACGTTGGATGGAGGATTCCCCTCCATTCAATCATCTCGACACTGTTTCATTCGGAATCGTTCTTCGGGTATTCAAACAAACGAAACAGTGAGTGAAAACAGAATGTGTGTGTACTGAAAGAGTCACATTACAAAATGTTCATTTTGAGACAATTTTCATTTTGAAGCTAATGTTGATGTTGAGAAAATTATTAATTAATCACAATTAATATATCAACTCTTACTTGTAATTATACTTGCCACCAGTACTAACTCAAAGCAAACTTCAATAATTCTATATATTTATCTATCCATCAAGCTATATATCTGTTTATCTATCTCTCTACCTAAGAAGCAACACTTTTAGCAGTCTTGTGGATAGTTTAACTCCAGTTTAGCAAGAGATCGAGCTCCCACACGAGCTTATTTACAGAAGACTCTTCGTATTAGCAAATCAATTTCTTAACTACTGAGAACGAAACAGTTATCAATTAGTTTATTGAATATCGGTCTTCATGAATTGAAAAATTACAAAATAAACGTACTGTTTATGTTCCACGAAAAACCTCACTTCTACTCCGAACAGCCAAGATTTTACCTGCTTCTTTGCAGGGCGAACTTTGTATTTGTGAGTTCTCTAATCCGTTTTGAAATGAGTAAAAGCTACTGAGAGTTTAATTGAGTTACCATTATTCATGAAAAAAGATACACGGTTCTTTTTATATTCCCTGAAGTACCTAGATTGTTTTTCGAAAAGCTACAGCTCAATATGTAATGAACGCATTTGATTATTGGTACCTCTATTCACTACTGGAGTGAATCGACTCTATACTTTGTTGTAACCAGGCAAATGCCGACATAGTACCCTAACAAATGAAGCTAGATCCGCGCGTCGTCTTTCATATCCTTGTCCTATACTCTCCCTTTACGTGCACGCTTTCACTTGCATAAATTTCACTACCACTACTGTTGGAGGACCACTCGGTATCTTCTAAATGCTCCAGCTGGACCGCTACCTCACTGGAGGAAAATCCCTGAGGAAGAAATATCCCGCAAGCCGACATATAGGCCGGCTGCAGATCTCACAACATAATGGGAGAGGAACCAGCATTTCCCAGTATAAAATATATACTGCATTAACGGATTAATGACGAAAACAGTTAACGTGCCTGGAAACATCAATCAATCAGGAAGGTAATTTAATGGCCTCGTATTTCCTGAGCAGGTGATCATAGTAGCAATTTGCCATCGCCATTCACTGTGTAAATGACTTTTCTGGGTGATAGTGGGGTTAAATTATACTTAGAGATGGATAATTATTTTTGTGATTTTCTACAGATGGAATGTGAATTGGTATGAAATGGCAAGCACGCCACAACCACCCATGCTTTATACAAATCTCAAATCTGCAGCCTTTTTCTCTATGCCCCTCGATGCTACTCTGCTCAAAAGAGGCCAGTGTCAATTGACTGCTGGGATGAATAGAACTGTTTTATTGAGCGTCGTTCTTTATGCATTCGGCAAAAGAAACGCTGTTCTTTTTTTATGTCCCGTGAAAAACCTCACTGTGCTCGGAACATCCCGGGCTGGAACTGTTCCTTTGCAGTGAACACTTTGGATTACATTATCTACCGTGAGTACATTATCTACTTTGATTGCATTCACTACTGTGTTGAAAATCCAACCATTGTTTACTGAACATCATTTTTTTTGTGTTTGAGGAATGACATTCTATTTATTTCAACATATTTTCCTGATATGGAACCTTATTTTTCCATTTGATACCCAGGCTTCTTAGAATGTGAGGTATAATTTCTCTTTTTTTATTTTCATAGAACTACATACCTCATCATGAATTTCTTTAAAAACCATATACTAATAAATAATCTTTTATTATTTTTAAGTGTATTTATCGGTCTCTATCACTACCTTTCTGTTAATGTTTTTTAGAGTCTACCTGTATGATCTTGTAATGGATGTTTAATTATACTAAAAGTTGAAAAAGTTCCTCCACTTTTATAATAATCATTAATGTCGGTCGGTGTCAAAACTTTGACGATCGAGAATGATTTGGGAAAAAGCGTCTTGTCTTACAAAGCAGATGGTGGCATTGTTCCTTTTAGGAAAGTGATAAATGTTAACTTGAAAGATTTAAGAAGAACTTACGATTTCATAATTTTCCTTTTACATGCTCGTCCACATTCTCAATCACTAGAACTCGAACAAAGAAGAAATTTGTTACTGCGGATACATCACGTTTAAATCTGTACATCGGGGGTAAAATCGTTACCTTTATTTTACAAGAGAACATTTTAAATATGTTTGTTCTCTGAATGAAAGTGGGCATATTGTTGTTTTGATATCTTATATCTGCGTATTTTATTATTATTCTTTTCTGAATACCTTCGGAAAGAACAAGAAAATTAGAACAAGTGAGTTCAAATAGGGTATTTTACAGAACATGGATATAAGGCTCCTCCATCTGCGGGTATTCGAGGATATTCGTATAACTGGGGAATAGAAATATAAAGCTAATTGATTTATTGCAAAGAACACACTTTAATAACTCGTGGATACCCGATTTTTACGGAAAATACGAGTAATATTTTAGGTTACATATTAATATTAACTACATCTTCCTTGCTTGATTGGAGTGCATTATCTGTACTGTAATAATACAATTATTTCCCAATTTCTGTGACATCAAAGTGAACGTTGACTTTGAATTAAATGCTCTGATATCTAAACTAGGTTATTACAATCCAATAAAATTGAGTTCTTTTACCACATTGCTTAAATACTTCTGTTAGAAATTGTAGTGACAATTGTAATTGTAATATTCTACCTCGGAAATAGAAAATGGTACAATTTTCAAATTTATGTATGTGGTTTAATCATTTGGTTTTCTATTTTTACTTTCTCGCCCATGAGAACGAACTTATGGAGAGGAAGTTATGTAATGCTGCAGGACAAAGCGGCGAATTTTCGTTAGAACAAGTCTTATTGCCGGGCCCTAGTGAAGAAAAATAGGGATCAATCTAGTTGCTAAATTTAGAAAAAATCCACGTGGTGTAGCCAGTATCCGTGTTTTGTGGGTTCTAAAAGCCGAAAAATCGATTAACGGCAAAACATCTGTCTGTCTCTCTGTCCGTCAGTCTGTGAACAATGCGAGCGGCTAAACCCTTCGGCCGATTTTCTTCAAAATTGATATTCTTCAATCAATCTGGCTGATGTTGCGGCTTCTCGAATTTGAAACCGATATTTTAATTTTGGGGAGTACTTTACGAGAGAAGAACTTTAGAAACTGTCTCATAAAGACCATGACACAGTTCCAAAATTTTCAAAAAATGGCTCCAACATTTTTTATTAAAATTTGTTATTGGATAGTGTGAAGGGCATGTAAAAGAATGGCCCAGGTCTCATGTTCGTTGAAAACCCTGAATTTTTGAAAATTGCGAAAGTTCAAAATGTTTTTCGGCGTCATCTCACAACCACAAGCATGAAGATAGAGATTTTTCCTTAATAAAATCTGTTCCTTAAAGATAGATTTTGAAATAAGATTTTGAAATACAATTTTCCTTAAATTTGAGTACTTTTTGCGTAATTTTGCGTGAAATATAGACAATTTATAATGTTGTTTAAACAATTTTTTCTCAAACACGACACCAACAATTTTAATTAAATTTTAACCTCGGATAGCATCGGATATGTCTACAAATACACGCAATGCCTGATACACTGCATTCAATGCCACAAATACATTTTCATTTAAATTTTGAATAAATATCTATTTTCACCCTTTCTTCATTTACGGGATGAAGTGATATTTGAAGTACAAGAAAGGCAGGAATTAATTACATAAACATTATAATGTAATGTTAGAAAGTACGTGCTGTTGTAGCACAATTAGTTTATAATTCTTTCACATATTCTTGTTTTAGTTTATAATTCTTTCACATATTCTTGTTTGATTTGTTTTCAAAACACCACCTTATTTCTGGTCTGACAGAACCTTTTACATTTTTCTCCCTAAGTCCTTCTCAACTGAGTTTGATTTTAATCTAGAATTGTTGTGATAAGATTGATTACATGGATATATTAAAATACTACTACCTTTCTGTCCTTAATTCATAGTTATAAAACCAATATTAATATTTTGATTAATTCTTCCATTTATTTTTAGCTTGCTCAGTTTTCTTTATTTTTATACTCAACAATACTCTCTAATAAAGTTCGCCGTCACTCTCATATTTCAGGGCAGCTGCTATTACTTACTTTGCTTCGTAGATCTGAAAATAACTACTACTAAGAGAATCCTGCTGGTAAAATGTCTTGGGGAAAAATCGATATTGTTGGCTATTCTCATGAGACATTGAAACCATTACTAACTCATAACACGTTAATTTAGAAATGTTACAATAGTGTTACAATATCTAGTTTAATTTTGAATCATTTCAGCTGTGAATTTTGGAATATAAATATTTATCTAGGCTTTAACCTTTACAAAAATTGTATGTAAATAAAAGATGTGAATTTTCATACATTCCCGGATGTCCTGTTTGTATCTTAACAAAAACTCCTTTTTCTCAACGACAATAATAATTATTAGCCATTAATATTAGAATATATACTAATGTAGCATGTAATGTAGATAAACGAAACAATAATAACTAATGGTGCCACAGAATGGCACAGACTTTCTCGAGTTAGTTATCTTCTTTTTTTTGGTCTGGGCTACCTATTCAGACTTGTCACAACTCTTGCAAGCTACCTTCTATCGCCACCCAAAGTATATTTTCTTGAAATTTTCTCAATGTTTCAAAGCAAAACTCTCTTTCAAAAAAACAACAGGTTCAAAGGACGAATTTTGGCAAAGTGAAATTCATACTCAAAATAACTCACGGCATAAGTATTTTTGTATTTCTTAAGTAAGTCCATTTTCAACGAACAGCCACCCAATCTTGGCATATACTTTACAAGCTTTTAAAAAGTTGCGATCTGGCTATTCATTGCAAATGGGTCCTCCCGCCCGTTCTCTTTTAATCCCGAGCGCATAACGCGAGATTAACTGGCCATCAAGGTAAGATTCTTTATTACCCGTCCCCTCGCGGGGAACCCCCGCGGCAGGTGGGCGCGTCGCCCTGCCCCAGGTGGCTGCGCCTAATGGCAGCGGGCGGCGGTGGGGGAGCGCACGTGAGGGAGATGGGGATGGGCCAGAGCAGGGAGGACAGCGAAGCGAACGGGGGCGGTGGCGGGCTTTGCTGCTGGTGGAAGGTGGGAGGGGAGGGATTGAGAGGGGAGGTAATGGTAGAAAAGCTATGGAAATGCACAGATGGGTAGAATCCGAGGCGACGGGGATCACAACTGAAGTGACGGTGGCAGAGGTAACAGTAAAAGTGATTGCGATGACGAAAACCGTAGAGCAGGCGAAAACCGTAGAGCATTAACGAATAGGCCGCTTCTCCAAAGCTTTGTACCAAAAACCTTGTGGCAATTTTAGTGATGACGGGAGTCATCGAGGGTTATGGCCATTTGTTGCCAGTCTGCGGCAGGGCAGGGGCACTGGCAGTAATGCCTTTGGTAACAAAACACTACCGGATTCATGGCGACGCGACCCGACCAGTAATGAGAGAAGAAGTGGCAGTGGAAGCAGTATACATTGAGCTCGAGATGCCTGTGGGGATGGGGGCGAGAACGGAGGCCAGGACTGGCGAGTGCTGCCTATGTTTAGGCGGCTCCACACATTCGGCATTCACCGAACAGCGAGCTAGTGCTCGCCCATTCCACAGCAGCTGACGCATTCGGCGAATGTTCGCTCCCTTTGGCTCCACACATTCGGCATTCACCGAACAGCGAGCTAGTGCTCGCCCAATCCCGAGCATCTGACGTGTTCGGCGAATGTTCGCTCCCTTTGATGTGTCCAAAAGGCCGACACTACATGGGCAGGACGAACACCGAATGTTCGTCACTCGGCAAATACCAAACAACTCATCCACACTACTCGGGACTCGGCGAGCGGTTGTTCGCTGTTCGCCGAATAACGAATGTGGGGAGCTGCCTTTAAGCGCGCGGTAGCCGAGGCGACGGCAGCAACGATGTCGAAGGCGGCGGCGGGGGCGGCGGCAGGGGCGGCGGCGGCGGGGGCGGCGGCGTGGACGGAGGCAGGGATGGCGAGGGCGGTTGTGGGGGCGGGGCGGCGGCAGGGGCGGCGGCGGGGGCGGCGGCGGGGGCGGAGCGCCGCCGCGGGGGTTAGGGCCATTTGTTGCCGTGCGGGGGCGGAGCAGGCGGCGGCGGCGCAATCTCTGCCGGGGCCGCGCGGGGGCCTCATTGTGTATCACAGCCCCGGAAGCGGGAGGCCTCCGCGCTTCCTCATGCATTATCCACGCTAAACGATGAACAACCGGCGCCTCGCCCGCGCCTTCCGCGATTGAGCCGTCCGCCCCCGCCCCCGCCCCCGCCCCCACCGCGCGCGTTGGCCACGCTGCCGCCCCCATTCGCCGCGGCCGCCCATCACGCGACGCCGCCGCCCCTTGACTCGACAGGCCTAGACCCGCGCATGCAGGTTTCAAAACACACACTTGCTACAGAGACTTACATTTATTTATTGCAATTAGTCATGCTAGGTGGCATACATTGTAATAGAAATTAAATTAAAATAAATAAATTGATTATAATAATTACCTAATCTTTTCTTTGCAGATATTTTGTTTTAATCATAATTTCTATTCCATCTAACTCAATATCCAAAGCAAGAAACGTCACCTCAATAACCCATCCCCCAATAAGAATAAAAAATAGATTTCCGTTTGTTGTTTATGCATTATGTTCACTACCAATATTGTTACCAGTGTTCTTGCAGGTGTCTTTTTCTGTGACGAGGGATTTAATGAGTTTTGCGAGGAATAGAGTTAAGCCAACATTGCATGTGAGCAAGTTTGTACTAAAGTATGTATTACTAAAATAATAATAAATTTTTAAAAAAACATTAAAAAATGAAGAGTCAATACAAACATTTTAGACGCACTTTCGTTTTTAATTCTCAATAATGATATTTTGGGATATCTTAAAACGTAGGTTGTTATCAAATATTGTGGTCGAGTTAATCTTGCATCGACTTAAAAATGACTGTTAATTCGCGTTATGTAGTACAATTGTCTTCGTAATCTCATTAGGTTATTTTACTTTCTATTTTAAAAGGAAGGCAATAAAGTATTCTTTAAAAATTGACAATTTTGACATCTTCTACCCTTGCATTAAAGTGTATTTTATTAACATTACATGTTACGTATCAGCACGAGAGATTAGAATTTTATATTTATATATTTTAATTTTATTATTAGAATTATATGTTTGCAATTTTTGAAAGCTCACATTTTTTAATGAAAATTAGACTTTCGCCAAATGTATAAGCAAGCATTTCTCTATCATATGAAAAAATACTGCCTTGAGGTTCAGGTCTAAATTTGACGCGTGTTTTTATCGAAAAAATTATTTCCTTACATACACGTATTTACTATTTTTGTCAATTTTCTTTGAAAAATTCTAAAAATTAAAAGTAATACAAATTGGGCTCCGTCTCAGGGATAAATATTGTTCATCCGTTCTGAAAATGTATACCTTCATTGTTTTAAAACTTGAACTTTAATAAGAGAAATATTGAAGAAATTGCAAGATGCTAAAACACAGTGCCAACATTAAAATTACAAAAGAAAGTGCGCTTCACAGTATCACATTGCCAATAGCACGATGGTTTTGATTGATTGATTGATTTTTGGGTGTTTGTGGGCGCGTCAACGTCTTTTGTCGTTAGACCCGTAAGTGTAGTGCATGTTTTTATCTCGTTAGATGGCGGTGATCTTCCCCCGCTGGATGGCGAGATTTGGCGCCGACCTACCGTCGGCTAGTGGGGATTCCCCCTAACCAGGAGTCTCCCACCAGCGGGGCACCGCCCCAGCCGGGACAAGCTCTAAGCTTCCGATCATTCTCCCGGGATGTGTGGTAGTGTAGAGCACGATGGCCACTCGAAATACCACACACATGTGATCAGACTGTCTTTGACTACATACACATCTGGGCTGCGCAGATTTTCTCCCAGCAAGGGTTGCACGCGGTGCCTGTCGTGCGGTCACGCCGCTTTATGCGGAGCAGATGGCTGCGTCGCGCGTGCGTCGCGGCGTGGAAACGCATTGTGGCGACTCCTAAATGCGTGAAGGCGAGGCCGCCGCCCCCACAATCGCGGCCGCCCCAGCCGCGCCGAATCGGATCCGTCGCGCTCCCCCCTCCCCGCCCCGCCCCGCCCCGCCACACCACGCCACGGCATCGCACAGGCCCTAATGTGAGCACGTCATCAGTCACAAATGGCTGAGACCGATACGTTGGGTTTATTATGTTGATACAATACGCGACATACATCATGATTATTCATTGATTGGTTAATTACTATTTGCAGGCACGTCAATTTCTATGGTTCTTGCTCCCGAACGTGTAGTTCATGTTCTTTTCACGGCAGGTAGCGGTGATTTCTCCCTATTGATTGGTGAGATCCGACCTACATGAAGGCTTACGGGGTTTTCTCAACCAAATATTTCCCACCAGTGGGACGCTGCTTAGGCCGGGACAAGCCCCCGACTGGTCTGGGTGATAGGTAGTCGCCTCGTGTTGATTGATGGAAAACTACCTATCAGATCAGCGGGCCGCTAGAATTGCCCTTCAGTCAGCGGATGAATCTTACCTACTATATAGCTAAATTCTACCACAGTCGCGACTCCAACACTAAAATCTTCGAGGCAGAAACACCACAATGACATCAGTTGATGCCATGTCCTACTTAAGCCGGGTTACTATTACTACGATTATTCAATACAATACCGGCAGTAAATATTATTTTACAATATCAAAAATGTAGGCAATGTACGGATTTGACAATACTCGTCTATCCGTTAACTGGTCTATCACTAAAAAAACGTTCTTAGACTCGGATATTAATATGAGTATTAGAGATATTAATATGAGTATTAGAGATATTAATACCGTCCAATGCCTTTCTGGCAAAGGCCTCTTGGAAGTCAGGGAGAGCGTTTGAGTAACCATGAGAGCAGTCACTTATAATGTTATGAGTTGGGAGTACCTGTTCGTCTTAATCAGAAATATTGAACTTGATACCTATAAGTTATGTTAACACCAAACCTATAAGTTATGTTATGTTATACAAAAAACTTTTGATTAATCAACAATCATTAAAATTATTGAAACCATACAAGCATAAATTATTATTTTAGTCTTTTTAAATTGAACTTAGTTTATCTAAATGTGTTCAATCCTATTTCAGTTCAACTTTACTTCTCATTTATTACTCAGTTTTATCGCTCACGAATCGTTTCTCTTTTTCTTGCACCTGTGCTAGCCGTGACCGCCGTGTCCCTGTTACACACTGCATTTCACTGCACCCTCGTGTCTTCAGTCTTCCCACACTCCTTCTTCCGATTTGTGAATCCCACGTGGTGGTGGCGGGGCCCATAGAGCACAAATACACTAGAGTGCGCCCTAGGCAGTGCAGAAGGCTCGGTCGGGTATCAACATCTTTTGCACCCGTGTCACGTGGCTCTCACGCCGTTGATATGTACATTTCTAGCAATTTGTTTACATTATTGTAATTCTGAGTGGCTGTGCTTCCAATGAAGTTTTCTGAAAAATCGGATCTCCAATTAGGAAACCGAAAAATTCAGAAATTGTCAAAAAATGTTCTTTAGGCGGCGATAGATGGCAGCAGGCAAGAGAAAGGGGAACACTGTAAAGTCAATCCACACCAAGGAAATTATAAAACTTTACTAAGGATGTCTGTGCCATTCTGTAGCACCCCTAGTTACTTTTACGTAAACATACCTATATACAGAGTAATATAAGTAGTTTAGAGAAAGTAATGCTGTGGGAAAACGATTTCGAAACTTCAGCAGAAATGCACGTTTTGGGGTCACCTGATACCGAAAAGTGGTGTTTTTTCAAAACGTCCGCCCGTCCGTCTGTGAACACTACTAGCGCCTAAAACACACGTACGATCTTTTCCAAATTGAAGAAACCCCTGCCCACCTGGCTCTAGTAGAAGTTTTGAAATTTTGAGAAAACGGCTCCAAATATTTTCTTTAAAATTCTTGTAAGAATAGAGTAACATACACTTACGAAGGTGGCATAGGTCCGATTTTCACTGTTAACTCTGGATTTTCGAATATTTCAAAAGTTTGAATTATTTCCAGTGTATTCCTACAACTAAAAGATAGAGATTTTAATTTCAAATGAAATTTTGTTCTTCTTGATCAGCTTTTTTAATAATGTTGTGTTTATATATATATATATATATATATATATATATATATATATTACTTTTAGTAATTTTCAAACCACACACACATGTGCAATTCTAAAAATAACAAAACCAAGATTTTCTCAAAAACTGCTCAAAATGTTTTCTTTAAACTTTTCGTGAGGATAGTGCTAAATGCACTCTACAAGTTTACACATACGCCATAATGCCCTATTGTTTTGTTGTTTTTTTTTGAAAAATTGCAGAAATGTGTGTGTTTTTTACTTGTGTCTCGCGTCATAGTATTTAATTCAACAGCAGTTTGTTCTCATTATTGTATATATGAATACATGTACTTTATATTACATCAATTAAAGTTTCTTGAAAACTCAACAATTTTCTGCGAAAATGAGCTGACAATTCCGCATTTTCAGAAACATTCAAACGCCATTTTCTCAAAAACGGATCCATATTTTTTATTCACACTTTCAGAACACATAGTACTAATATCACTATTTAAGATTGCTTTGACTTAATTT
Organism: Teleogryllus occipitalis; assembly: GCA_011170035.1. Classification (NCBI taxonomy): domain Eukaryota; kingdom Metazoa; phylum Arthropoda; class Insecta; order Orthoptera; family Gryllidae; genus Teleogryllus; species Teleogryllus occipitalis. The sequence goes on along the minus strand of BLKR01001812.1, from coordinate 123,095 downwards.
TGCTGCAGTCATTTGTTTAAAAAATGAAAAATAAATGTAATTGCTTTGCAAAACCTGCCACGTAGTTAATGTGTATATTTTCAGCGATTTATATACATAATTGCATTTGTGACCGGGCGTGCATCAAATGACTTCAAATGAAGTTTTCCGAAAACTCAATAATTTTCTGTTCAAAAGAGCTTCAATTGTAGCATTTACAGTTATATTTAAACACCATTATTTTAAAGACGGTTTCAAATTTTTCAATGAAAATTGCCATTTATGATGAGGTTTTACTCTACTTTATTATTCTTGAAGTAATATTTCGGTTTCATTATTAGGACTCTTTTCTTGGTGATTTTATAGTTAAACATATTATTTGAAAATCGCCAATTTTGTTTCCATATCTGCGTGTTTTTGAAGGCTAACAACAGCAAACAATCCTTCCTTCGTAGTTATTTTTCTTTTCCCTTACCTTCAGTACACGTACACATACTCACGCATAACCAGATTTACGCGCTCATTCACAGGCATACGCATGTACATATGCACAAACAAGTGTACACATACTTACTCGTGCATTCACACGCACACACACGTGCACATACGCACACATACAACACACATATCGCACAAATCGTGGAGCTTACTCTATAGCGTGTGTAGGTACGGTTCTACTACTAGAGGTGTGCGGCGAGCAAACACGTATAATGAAGCGAATACGTCAAAGCCTGAGCGATACAGTCGAGTAGGTGCCCCCAACACTTCACTCACATATGAAGGAACAAAATGTCCAATATGTTTATAGTGCCTAAACACAAAATAATTGTTAGCGACATTATTCTGACAGAAAATAAATAAACTAAGTCCGCAAAGTGAAATGTCTACTATGAGTCGTTCAATACATTTCTTATATCACCTTAAAAGAGACGAGTGGTGCTTACAACAGCACATATATTCTCGGATTATTTCTAACATTTGCGATTTCGAAATATTAAGAACACTCATCAAAAATGAGACCTAAACCATGTTAAATCGTCCTTTATTCTACAATAGAAAATCAAATAAAAATTTGGAGCCATTTCTGAGAAATAATTATTAATTGCATTAACTTCAGGCTGAATTTGCGCAAAACGTATTAGATTTAAAACAAAATAGTACATGCATTTATTTCAAGATCTAATTTTACATTCTCGTGTACTACTCACTAATATAGAGAACGTATTTTTATGCTGTAGATAACTTGAATTTTCAAAAGCTTGGGGGGGGGGAGCGGGGCGGCGGTGGTGGTCCCCGAGAAGGCACAGGCGGAACGGAATTGGGCGGAGTTGAATGGGAGGGGCGAGACGAGGCGCCGGAAGGTGGCTTACGGACGAAGAAGAGAGAGTTGGATAGCGGGGAGGTGTGAAACCATATCATTCCACAGACAATTATTATAAGTTTGGTCTTTAATCGTAAATATTGTTATTGTTCAATTCTTTTTTAAATATTTATACAATTATATATATTTATAAATCTATGTATTCTTCATCTTTACTCTAAGTACCAATTTTATAAATGTTATATTATGTTATTTTTCGTTTAGTTAACTAAATATGCTCATTAATTCTATGAAAAATTGTTGATTATCTCTATGTTAATAGCATGCGTGCAATTAAAACGTCACACCTACCAATCAGAATTCAGAAACTGAGTGAAATTTTATATTTGAGAAATTATAATACAGACGTAGCCAAGGTATTTGCGGTCGGCCATAAAAAATGAACAAAAATGTACATTACAGATTACGTACCTACAACAACTACATATACACAACGAATGAATAAAACTAAATTGGTGTAGTAAACGGTAAAGTATGGAGATTGGAGAACTGGAGAAATAAACGGTAAATAACTTATGGAACATAAAATATTTACCGTGAATATATTAAATGTTTTACATGTAAAACATTCAATATACATGCAAAACATTTGGTCTTATTGTTTTACATGTAAAACATTTGCTCTTAGGGTTACGAATGTAAAAAATGAAAACGTCAGTTCTAAAAAGTATGTTATAGCAAAACTGTGTCAGAAGTGACTATTTTTTTCCCCCAATATTGATACAAGTTGTATTCTCTCTCATATCTGTCTTTACTTTTCGTGGTAGGTAATGTTTTCATGACTTTGTCAGCTTCTAATAGTTTATTTGCAATATAATCAGTACCTTCCATGTGCAAATATTTAGTGGAAACATAAACAATTCAAAGCCCACTAATTTTTTTTTTCAGAAGCAACACTACGTCATGAAATGCATGCCCCGGGTGGAAAAGATGTGCTTCAATTTCTTAAAACTTAAATTATTCGTAAATGGAAACGAAAAAATATTGAACTTAGCATGTGTGTAAAGGAGTATAGTTGCACTCATGGTATATAAGAAATCTCGCTCCTATCGTCGCTCGTTTTCTTCAACATACCATTCATGCAATTATACTCCACTTTATACACTCGTTTCGTTAATTTCTGTAATGATATTCTTACGTATTATTATAATCTACTTTTAATTCATTTCTTACTGTTTAAATTAGGTTTTAAAAAAAATGTTGTTATACATTAAACCTCGTGAGAAATGTTTCAGTGTAGGTGCAGGACAGTTTGAATTAGCTAAAATACTTGCTAAAATGCAAAATATTCAAAGCGTGGCCCTGGAGGTCGGCTACGGGATGGGGACGGCTGGAGCACGGAAGGGTGGCTGAGGTGGGGCGGGGCGGGGCGGGGCGGGGCGGGGCGGGGCGGGGCGGGGCGGGGCGGGGCGGGGCGGGGCGGGGCGCGGAGGGGGGGGACCGGCCGAGGGCCGCGCGGCGTTAATCAGGGCTGGCTTATCGGCGCCGATCTGACCGCGTCCAGGGCGGGGCGGGGGCGGGGCAGGAAGGGGCAACAAATGAGCGCGGCGGCCGCCATCTGCGGGGGCAGAGCTTCCCCACGGAGGTTTCCCCGGCACGAGGGGTGGCCGGCCGCCCCCCCCCCCCGCCCCCGCCCGCTCGCTGCCCGCCGCACGCGAAATCGATGCTGCGTCAAGAGGTTTGCGGCAGACCAGAAGTGGACGCGTTCCAATATGGGCATTAGGTTGGTTGGTTTTTTTCGCATGATAGGAATTTCTTTTATATCCTCCTCCCTTCCTTGTATTTAAAATGTTAAATAATCATAAAAATGGGCAATACACAGTATCGGAGCAATTTAACTTATGAACCGAGCAAACGCGCACCTCAGATTTTCAAATTACTTAATTTTTTAGTGCACATATTATCTTGTAGGCTATACGTGTATTAAATGAGCTCGCATTGGGCTACAATTGACAACGTTTAATACATAATTAAGTTTTTTTAGTAAAAATCGCAGTTGTAATTAGTGCAGTAATGAAGTAGATCGTAAACCCATGCCACTTTGGGAGCTATTTCATTTATACGAGGAATCTTAGGAGCGTTCTGAATTTGTCACAATTTATTTATGACTGAATCATATTCAATAATATTTTCCTGAACATTCAAAGGTCCTTTTTTCGCAATTACGTTTCTAATGATCCGTATTCATTGACACAAATTGGTTCAAACTTAATTTTCTTTGTGACTTTATCACGAGCAATAAAATGTACACTATTCGTGTCCTTAAATTCAATGCAAATTCTCATCAACCTAAACTTTAATACAACGGCATACCATTGGCCTCTCTCGTTAGTACTAGATGGAATAGCTATTCATCCAATTCATGTGGATATTCAGTGTCAGGGATAGGAACTGAGAGGCCGGAATAATATTGAAATATTTTTAGCAATCATTGAATAACATTACCAGCAGTTGAGACTGAAATTAATGCAAAGAAGTTTGTGGAGGAAATGGGAGAAATGTAGCTAACATAGAGGTGTTAAGAGGAAATACATCAAGATGAAAGTTTTTATATTATTAATTATATAATTATTAACACAGTAGGGCATCTGATCATGAAGGCCTAGGTTCCAATCCCAACAAAGGCGATTTTCGCAACTAGCTTCTCAGCTAAGTCAAGTTCAGTCACTCTCTGGAAGAGAATTGCAGCGCCCGGCTGCTCTGATCGGTAGTTTATCGTGGTTTCTCCGATCAAAACCTGACGAATGTCAGAACAGTGCCTTAACAAACGGGTCACGGGCACCGCTCGATCTTTTCTTTCTTTTGCTTGTTTTATCATCACTCCTTACTCTTACACATTTACGATTACGTACACTACACTACCACACACGTCGAGGGACCAGTCATAAACTTAGAACTTGTCCCGGCTGGAGCGGTACTCCGCTGGAAGTGATACCTGGAGCAAAAAATCTCTGAAAAGATAAAGGTCTCATTTTGGTGGGAGATACATTTAATGAAAAATTCTCCAAGCCGACGTTTAGGTTGGCGCCGGATCTCACCATTAAGGGGAAGTACACCGCCACCGCCAGGGATAAACTACATTTACACTAAACTACACATTCACTTCACTTACTGGATCAATGTCTCTACCAATTGAATTGAATTTGCCTTCTTTTACGTGGCGAGACTCAGGCCATGAGGCCTGCTCTTCCGTCTGACCACGCAAATTCCGCTACGCTCCTTTCACCAACAATGGGAGAAAGAAGGTATTACTTGGGCGTCGAAACAGGCAATTTGAATTTAGCTCAGAGGCGTCATTTAGGCTTCAGGATCTTTTACATGCAGTAAATCTACTAACATGGGGCAGCCGGCTTTACTTCCCCTCCGAAGGAAGGCGTACGAAGGATTTTTCCTTAAAAATCCACGGCTTCGATCGGGTTCGAACCCGCGAACTTGGTGGTATAACGCTAACCGTTATACCATCGCCGCCGCAAACGAATAAAATAATCAATTAATAAAACCACAACCAAACGCAGTCTACTAGGAAGTGGCCATTTCTTCCTCTGGTTGCATTACGCCGATATAACAATAAAAAATTACTAATATTTTATTTTTGTTTCGTCGTGTGCAGGGCGTGTGGCCCATAGTGCGTCTGCTAGCAGGCTGACGCTGTGGGTGCGTTTTTTTTATATTTCTAGATTCTATTAGGGGGCGCACCCGCCCATGCAATATGCAGAACCCCGCGGCGACAGCCCTCGCCTGCGCCCCTCCCCCTCTCAACCGCGCGTGCGCAAATATTTGCGCTCTTCATTATTCATGCGCCGCCTAATTTTAAACCGCGGCCCCGCCCCCTGGGACCACCCCCTCTGAGGCTTCTCTCCCCCACGCGCGACGGAGTCTCGGCGAAGCGCAGGGCGCGGCCGTCATTTCCGCTCACAGCGACGGTCATTGAATTGATGGATTGATTTTTTGTCTTTCCGGACGCGTCAACTGCTTTGGTCATTAGTCCCGAAGGTGTAGTGCATGTTCTTTTCTCGGGAGACAGCGATGATCTTCCCCCGCTGGATGGCGAGATCCGGCGCCGACCTACCGTCGGCTAGTGGGGTTTCCCCCTAACCAGGACTCTCCCACCAGCGGGGCACCGCCACATCCGGGTCAAGCACTAAGCTCCCGACCGGTCTCCCGGGAAGTGTGGTAGTGTAGTGAATATTAGTGTAAGTGTGTGTGTGTGTGTGTGTGTGTGTGTGTGTGTGTGTGTTTGTATGTAAGGGGAGAGGATAGGACAAGGAATAGGAAGGACAGATCGCGCGCGGTCCGTGGCCCATTTGTTAGGGTACAGCTCCGGCATTCGTCTGGTGTTGATCGGAGAAAGCACGGAAAACTACCGATCAGAACAGCCTGCCGCTAGAGTTCTCCTTCCGGAATATGTGGTAGTGTAGAGCATGTTAGTGTATGTGTGTGTGTGTAAAGGGAGAGGATAGGACAAGGAAGAGGTTCGAGATGTTCGATCATTGGGATATATTATTTTGTATACGTATCACTTACAACACTAAGCGAACTAGCTATAATATCATCGTAACCGGACTCTTACTGAAGTCTACAGTTGGAGCACTGTGAGATTACTTTGTATTAGTGTTAATATATGCACACATCTTGCTTCATTTCGACACTACAAATTCTTCAGTGGACCACATCTCAGTTGGCAAAGTACATGTGTTCTACCACTTCAATCGCTTCATTCCCCTTGGTTTCATGAATAATATTCGTGGAATTTCAGATGGACACAGCAGATTAGCGACGAGTTATTGTAGAGGTCCCTCTGTCTTTCTTACATCTCATTTCAGTTTACTCCATCATGAATCATACAAATCCGCATAGTAATCTCCTTTGCATCAAATCATACATCCTTCCTTGGTGGGGCGATAGGCTTAGGTAGTAAAAACCTAATAATAAAATAAAATATGAACCATTTGCTGGAGGAATGTAAGAGAGTTTTTTAGTGTGATGTTCTCAAGAAGGTTTTTTATAGCTTCACACCGTAGTCATTGGGCGAGTCTCGCCGTTACGACAGATGCGTTGAAATGATAATCTTGATTGTATCGGCGGATTTTGGTGACCTAAAAATCGCCAAAACTGATCAATAAAATGCTATTAAAATGTTTTAAAATGCTCTAAAACCAGAGAAAAGGTATGTAAAAAATATTATCAAAACCAGTTTGGATGAACAACTCAATGTTACTGATGTAATCCAGGCTTCTTCCATTCGTTCAAGTGAACTCACCCTCAAACGTTTGGTTTGGACTGTTCTTTATCGAGAAATCTGTCTTTAGTCATCCCGAAATCAGCCGGAATATGGTGAAAAGAGATCTGTCACCCATGGGCCAAACCGACAATGGTAGCGTCACAGTAACCTTAGATTACATACAACGGCTGACAATTTCTGAGCAAATAATTCGAATAGGCTACTCAGCAATTCTGTGGAGAACATTTTCAGCACCTCGTAAATATTATTTCAAGCAAGTACCATTAAAAAGATATTAAAATCAATGAAATCAGCGAAATAAGCATTAAAAATAATGTAAAAGTAAAAAAATGTCTTGATAGACGAAATCCAGAAAAAATACAAAAAAAACTACTTATAAAATGGGTCATTTCCTTTTGTCATAATATAAAATTAATTTCTTTAGCAAACGGAATTGTTCTAAAGTGAAAAGGGAAAAATGACATTTCATTAAATTCGTCCCCTAATGATGTGTTGATGAAATGATACTGGATAGGTAAAATAAGAGAAAGAGTGAACGAAAAAACCAGCCATCAATCTTTTTGTTCAATTCAAATTACACTTAAATCACCTCTATATGAAGACTGATAGTTTCAGGTGAAATGACGGTCAGTAGGAGATCTAGAGCAATGTCACGTGGGCGCGTCCCTTCCTCACATCCTACTTTTTTTGTAATTTTACTCGATGTATTCAAAACACTTAGCACATGTTGATTGCATTACATCCAAATGAGTTTCCATTAGGAATAAAAAATATTTTTGAAACTTCAACGTAACAAACTTTAAACTTTTTTATTTTAAAGATAATTAGGAAATTCGAAGTGAAACTGGTCTTCTGAGATGCTTTATGCAACCGTTTCTCGTGGATGCATGTTCGTCATTTTGTAATGTGTCGCCCGCTCCAACATTTTAGTCCCCCCTGAAGTCCACAGGAGTATATCCCCAAATACATATATTACTTCAGTTCTTCTTTAGTCTTCAGAGAGCTCTCTGGAACAGCTGAAGCGCACGCGGCCACTTGACGAGACGTAATTGCTCACAATTGCACCGGAATTAATCGCTCTGCGGGAGGTGACGGCGGCAGCGGCACCCGGGGCGACAAGTTAACGAACTCAAACGGCCTTCACAGGACTGTTGAAGTAATTTCTCGACCATCTGGATGGAACAATGCTAGTGATGAAAGTTAAGGACATTAGGTATTGAAATACCATTAATTTAATAATTAGATAAATATTTCGTATTTCCACAACATATTTAGGATTGGAACAACCCCTGAAATTCTTCAGACTCGAGGAAGGCCATTAAAGTGTGGCCGAAATGTGGTGTCATGTCGCCTGGTCATAGAAGACCTAAAATGTGTAACTTTCGATTTTATTAATAAATAGAATATAGACAATTATTTCTGAAATGATTCTGCAGATCAGATGCCGCGCCGCCTCTTTCACGCGTTTTGAGACGTACGCGGCGGTCAGGGCCTGCTAAATACAAAATGCTCAGCAATACAGCTCAGTGGACCAATTTCCAGATTCTTTGTATCTGACAGCAATAACTTCGACAATAACAACAGAAAAATCTTGTCCACTAGGGAGTCGCCAAATATTGACACTCTCCCTGACGAAGGTCAGCTTGTGGCGGCCGAATCGGAGGCAAATTTGCGGTAGGACTCGGCGTGTCTCGGACAGACAAGTTTCCATTGACTCCGGCCGGGCAGCCTAGGTCTTTGGCAAGAACAGGAATATTCTTATAGCGTTTTCCATTCGCCGCACTGGTGGGCACCCAGCGTGCACTCAGGGTAACTTTCGTGTTCCATTCGACCGCTAGGGCGCATCAGTGCAGGAAAGCGCATGTTCCATTCGCACAACGTCACGGAACCAGGGCGCACTGGGGGCACCCTAAACTGCACTGGCGAGCGCGTCAATGCAGTCCAGTGCACCGGGACATTGTGAGGTTAGGTACGGAAGTTATCCATACTGATTTGGATTCGTGGTGAAATTGTGAAGGCAATTGAGGATATTCTGTCACGCAGGGATACTTCTAATGATGGGGTATATTATGTTTTGCAAGAAATGTATTCAAATAATTTTTGTGATTGGTTCGGAAAATCAGTTTGCGTTTTCCTAAAATTTAACCTTGAATAACTTCATGTCAACAAATCCAGTGCTATTTAGAAACCGAATTGTAGGTACATCTCAATTTCGAAACGCTAATAAAGTGAAAATAAAAATAGTGACCCTTACAAAATCATTCAAATATATGTGCCTAGAAGCCCATAGATATACCTGCCAAAACGCTCCATGTTAATATTTTTATGGTTTTCAATAACCAAACAATTCTGCAGAAGCCTTTCGGTTTAAAATCTTGTGTACAAAAACCGATCACTGGCAAATCTCGAAAAAAGAATTTTCGACACATACACATTAGAAGTTTTCGTAGTTTTTAAATAAAGAAATCATACGTTAATAATTTATGAATTAACAAGTAAGAATTACCAAAATACTTCATAAAAATTATAACAACGATCATAATTCAAAATTATTATTTTTCGAGTTCCATCAGTGTGACAGGCCAAGAACAATCTCACTGCGTAGCGCACACGCACTGACTCAGTTTCGGAATCCGTTCCATTCGTGACGGTCCTTCGCGCGTGTGGGGAAGCTACGGAGCGATGTCGTTTGTGCCCTGCACTAGGGTGGGTTTCAATGGAAACCCTATTAAATTAACCATTGATAGGCGGTTGGTTGGTTAGTGATTCCGTGCGCGTCAACTACTTAGGTCATTAGTCCCGTAAGTGTAGTGCGTGATTTACCCTCCGGAGATGGCGTTCATCTTCCCCCACTGGATGGCGAGATCCGGCGCCGACCTACCGCCGGCTAGCGGGGTTTCCTCCTAACCATCACTCTCCCGCCAGTTGGGCACCGCCCCAGCCCGGACTAGCTCCAAGCTCCTGACCGGTCTAAGTGTGTGTCTGGAAGGGGGTAGGATAGGACAAGGAAGAGGAAGGAAAGATTGCGTGTGGTCCGTGGCCCGTTTGTTAGGGTACTACTCCGGCATTCGCCTGATGTTGATCGGAGAAACCACGGAAAACTACCGATGAGAGCAGCCGGCCGCTAGAATTCTCCTCCAGACAGCGACTGAATTCGACCTAGCTGAAAGGCTAGTGTCAAAAATCCTGCCGCCGTCAGGACTCGAACGGACGTCCCGGTCACTGCCGTGACATCAGTTAATGCACAGAGCGACCGCTCCTAGATAGACGGAATGGACAGCTTCGTAACTTCAGCAGCAGTTTCGTTGTTTAGCTGTTTAACTTTAATATGACAGCAACGTGAGCGTGGCCACCTGCCCCCCTGGCCCTGCATCTGCGGGGCGTCGTGAGGCTGCACGAAGCCGCCTAAGGGCGCAAGGGCGTGGCGCGTGCCGGGCAGATGCCGCCTCGCCTCGTGACGCAGCTGGACCGCCCCAGTTCCCGCCTTCGCCCCCATCGCCCCCATCGCCCTGCCCCCTCCGCCGCTGACTCAGCGCGCCGCCTATCTGTCTCCGGAGCGATTACGGCGTGCGGCGCCGGGCGTGGTGGCGGGGCGGGGGCGGGGGCGGCGCCGATGATTTGCGGCGCCCTGGGGGGCGGGAGATGACTTACGGCGGAAGCGTGCTCCGGTGGCGCGTACGTGCGCTCTGCTCCCAAACCTGTGGCCGGGCGGCACAGACATCTGCCGCGCTGGTGAAACGCCGACGACAATGCGACTGATTTGTAGAAAAAAGTGCTCTATGATTTAAATTCCACCAAAAAAATGCTAAATTTGTATGAATATTGTGTGTATTTATTTACAGGTGTCCAGGGAGAAAGCGTCAACACGTCCAAAATAACACGGGGAGCGGTAGGTCAGTGCATCAACTGATGTCACTGAAGCCCCCCTGACCGGAAGGTCGTAGATTGGAGTTCTGCCGCCGCGGCGGCAAGATTTTCGACACTAGGTTTTTAGCTAGGTCGAATTCTGTTCGCTGTCTGGAGGATAATTCTAGCAGCCTGATCCGTAGTTTTCCGTGGTTTCTCCGATCAACACCAGGCGAATGCCGGAGCAGTACCTAACAAACGGGTCACGGACCGCGCGCGATCTTTCCTTCCTCTCCCTTGTCCTATCCTCTTTCCTTACACACACACACACACACACACACACACACACTTACACTAGCATGTACTACACTACCACATATTTCGGGAGACCGGTGGGGAGCTTAGAGCTTGTCCCGGCTGGGGCGGTGCCCCGCTGGTGGGAGAGTCCTAGTTAGGGGTAAACCCCGCTAGCCGATGGTAGGTCGGCGCCGGATCTCGCCATCGAGCGGGGGAAGATCACCGCCATCTCCCGAGGAAAAACATGTATTACACTTACGGGACTAATGATCTACGCTGTGGACGCGCTCGGAATCACTAACAATCAACCAACCGATGGTTTCCTTACTCTCTAGCCACTAAATCATCGTAGATTGGTGTCGTGCAATGATGTGTTAATTCAATAATGAAATATTCCATGAATAGCGCTGGTGAACGCTCTACTGTTAGCAGATATCAATCGCAATCGATGCAAAGTCCTTGTAAGGGACGACCCTTATCGAGAGGAATCTCCGCCTAAATACTGTTCTCATTAGCCGCCAGGACAATCGCGCCGTGTACATCGCATCGCGTGCACAAAGGCCCTTCCGCCGTCGCCCGCGCTCACGCACATAATCCTGCATTACGCCCCTCTGGAGTGGTGGGTGATGGATGAGAGGTACTAGAAGTGCCTTATTCGTCTTACGAGTAACATATAAAGCGCCAGTTCCAATAATATTCGTGATGTGCATTAAGGTGAAAACTAAGTCTACTGAAGTCGTGTGTTTATAAGTATCATAGAGGTGGAGGTCAGCAGTGCGGTTGTATTTTCATAGTGCAGTGAATCAAATCGTCACTTACGTTTTTTCGAATTTTAACTAGTAGCTTTTTAGTTTTGACATCTCTAAAGTAAAAGCAAGTCGACAATTAAATTTTCAAGACCTCATATTTCAATTTACATAAAATAAATATTTTTCTCAAAAATCGCTCGAAATATTTTCCTTAATTTCTTTTCCTTATATGTATCAAGAGACGGAAAACAATACGATGTTAGTCCCATTTTCGGCGCACTCTCCGTTTTTTCGTCAATTACACAAATTGGTTGTTGGAAATATTGTGTTGAAGTAATTCTATTTTTAAGGGTGCGTCGTTCCGAGTTCGAACCACACAGCGCTTCTGTAGCTTAGTGGTATAGTTGACGGCAAGTTAATTCGGAGGTCGTAATTTTGAGTCTCGGTGCAGAAAATAATTTCTGCTGGTTAGAAAACGTTTGCATGTTTATATAGTCGTATTATATAGCCAATCAGTTATAAATAATGAGAGAAATAATGTGCTGTTGTAGCAGTACTAGTTGAAGTTCGAAATTTTTTCGACATCTTCCCACAATTCCGTTATTGAAGATACAGCTTTTTTAATGAAATTATTTTTCAGATGGGTCTTGAAATAACGTAATGTACAATTTTTCATAAATATGAGTAGTTTTCACGTAATTCTGATGCAAAAGATAACATTTTTAAATAATTAATTTCTTAAAGATCCAAATTTGTTCTTTCAAGTTTTCCTCGTACTTACCAAATGCAGTAAAATAATTAATGCTGGTCCCCATACTCGGTGAACTCTCTGTATTTACGAAAATTGCAAAACATTAGCACTGCAAATGTGCAATGTTGATGACAGAGATTTCCCCTTAATTAAATATCTTATAAGCTAGTGATGCTACAACAAAACACATTTTCTGGTATTACTTGTAAGCTTGCAATTTTCAAAAATTTAGAGAACAATGAGAATGAGACCGTACCATTCTTTAAATCGTCTCTTCTTCCATCCGTGCAAAAAACATCGAAGAAAAAATCTTTGATGCGGTCTTTGAGCGATCTTTGAGAAAATTATTTTTTGTAAGTAACATTAATTTCAAGCACACATTACCCGAAATTTATTTTTTTTTCAGAAAACTGTACATGACCTTTTTTAAAGAACTGATTTTTCCTAACAGACTTTGTCCAACAATAAGAAAACAATCTCTATCTTCAATTTTGTAGTTTGAAAATTTGTTTTGCAATTTTCGAAAATTCAAAAAATTTACCGAAAATGTGAGTATACTGCGTGAGTTGAGAGTTTGGTAGTGACAGTCTGGCGGTGTCTCTACGTTTTCTGGGCGACCACATGCATTGGGCTTCCGCCAACCTGCGTTGGGCTTCCGCCATTCAGCTTCCGCCAACTTGCGTTGCGAATGAATTGTGTATTATTCGCGCACGTTTTCTTTAGCCCTCGCTTCGCTAGTTGCAAGAGGAGCGGAGAATTTGGTTATTTTCTGAAAAGGAGTTTTATTCAAAGTTTTAGTTCCTTTTTCGATGTAAATTAGTTTCCATTACACAGGAGCGAACATATCTGGCTTGATTTGTATAAAACCCATATTTTATATTGGTTTTAGGAACAAGTTTTTTTTTAATTTATTTTTTCTGAAGGTAAATACATCGGTAGTTATTTCAACTTTACATATGTAATTTTTATTACTTACTAACTAACTTATTCTAAGCTTACATACTATACAATGGGGAGGTTGCCCACTATGGGTCCTCTAATCTGGTTCTATGTTAGCGAATTTGATTTGAAAGATATGGAAAGGGTATTTATTTTGGATTCTGGTTTTATGGGTTGGATTTTTTGCGAGTCTGAATTCGGTGAGTGCTGGGATTTGGTGTATGTTATGATAGAAGTTTGTAGCAAGGTATGTGATGTGATGATCTAATGATACAATGTTGAATTCCTTATGGAGTTGATTATTTGTAATGAACCATGGGGCGTCAGTGATGGTTCTCAGGAATTGGTTTTGGATTACTTGGAGTTTGCGGATATTTGTTTTGGCGGCGTTAATCCATACGGGACAGGCGTAAGTGATTAAAGGTCTTATTATGGTTTTGTATATTGCTATGGCGGTATTTTGTTGTAGTGAACTGTGTCTGTTTATTATTGATTTTAGCTGATGTATTTTTGCCTTGGCTTGCATTATCTTTGTTTCAATATGATCGCGCCAATTTAGTTTTGAGTCGAGATAGAGTCCTAGGTACTTAATTGGTTTGTTGGGAGGGTACCATTCTATTGGGATGTTGTTAATTGTTAGCGGGGAGGGGGGAGTATATGGTCTAAGTGAGAATATTTTTGCTGCTGTTTTGGTGGGATTTAGCTGAATTTTGTATTTCGCGGCCCAGCTATCAAGTGTGTGTAGGTATAATTGTGTTTTTGCTCTTAGGTCTGCTAGTGAGTTGCCAGAGATGTATAATGCTGTGTCGTCTGCGAATTGTGCTAAATGGATGTTTTTTGATTTGGGAATGTCTGCCACATACAGATTAAACAACGTCGGTGATAAGGGGGATCCTTGGGGTAATCCTGCTTTGATGCATCGGGGGTTCGAGAGGTGGCTGTTGACATTGACAGAGAAGGTTCTATTGCTTAAAAATTTGTTAATGATCATGTGTAGATAATAAGGTGTGCCAATTTGGGTGAGTTTATAACTGAGAGCTTGGTGCCATGTACGATCAAATGCCTGTGCTACATCTAAAAAGAGTGATATGGTATAGTGTTTTGATTGAAAGGCTGAGTAGATATGTTCTGATAGTCTTAACAGTTGATGTTGCGTAGATATTTTCTCTGTGAATCCGAATTGTACCTTGGGGATTGAATTAGTTGCTTTTAGGTGATGTTTAAGTCTACGTAGAATAATTTTTTCAAAAATTTTTGAGAAGGAAGTTAGCAAGCTAATGGGGCGATAGCTATTTATCTCTGCTGCATTCTTGTTTGGTTTGGCTATAGGAATTACTATAGCATGTTTCCATGAATGGGGGAAATAGCCAGTTCTGAAGCAAGAGTTAAATATATTATTTAAGTAGGCTATTGCAGATGTGGGTAGGTTTTTTATTGCTATGTTAGTGATGTTGTCATGTCCTGGTGCTTTTTTATTGGGGAGGTTTCTAATGATTTTTTTTATTTCGGTGGGAGATGAGTAATGAATATTATGGTGTGGGCCGCATGGGTATGTTTTGCTGCTTTCAATGATTTTGTTATGTTCGGGGTGGAAGTTGGTGTTATTAACAGCGAATGTTGTTTCGAAATATTTGGCCAGTTCTTCTGCTTTGTGAATTGATGTGAGCGCTTTTCCAGTGGGTGTATTTAGTAGGGGAATTTGGTTTTTCTTCTTTAGAATTTTCCTTGTGAATTGCCATATAGAGTTGTTACTGCTGCTTAATGAGTTAATAAAATTGTGGAATTGATGATTATTGTGAGCTTTTATAAGTCTTTTAACAATATTGGTTATTACGTTAAGTTCTTTCTTTATTTCAGGTGTTCTGAGTTTATACCATAGTCTTCTCGTTTTATTTTTAATTTTTATTGCATATATTATGCCGGGAGGAAGTTTGTTATGAGTTCTTTGTGTTATGTTGTCAGAATTGGGAGATTGTGCTTCTAATATAGATTTTTTGACGAGGTCGATTAATTTTGTTACGGACTGATCTATTTCCAGAGGATTGTTTAAGATTTTTATTCTGGGTATTGATTGTTTGATTATCTCTGCGAACTTTTTCCAGTTTATTTTAAGTGTATTTGGTGGTGGTCTTGGGGCGTGTTGTGGTGTTAGTTGTTGTGATGAAACAAGAACAGGTATGTGATCAGAATTTAGAACAAGTGACGCATTTTAGCTACCTAGGGTATGAAATTACATATGAAAGAGAGAGGGAAGTCACCAGAATAATTCATAAATTCCAAGCAGTATCTGGAACTATAAGTAGAACGTTTAAAAAGAAAGCCGGAAAAGAAAGCCAATTAAAATTTTATGATATTATGGCCCTCCTAGTTTTACTTGGGTTCAAAAACAAAAAGATTTTAGGAGGATTGAATCAGCAGAAATGCAATTTTTGAGGAGTAAAGAGCTGTACATTAAGAGATCAAATAAAAAGTGAAAAAATAAGAGAAGAACTAGGGCGGAAAGAAACAGTCCATGAGAAAGTTAGGAAGTACAGACAACAATGGGCAACACATATTGGAAATATGCCGCCAAGACAGACTTCCAGTGCAAGCCCTGAGCTACAAGCCGAGAGGAAAGAGAAACATTGGAAGGCCAAGAATGAGATGGAAAGAGGCTGGAACAGGCAATATACCTAATCCGGAAAGAGAGATGATGATGAGAATTTGTATACAACGCTCGTTGCTATCATTTGTTTTTAATTCAACTCATGCTGGCAAAGGAGTGGGGGTACGTATTGTGGGGTTCCAGAAAACGCGCGGGCACAATGCATCGCCACATGCACGGCCAAAGCACGATTCGGTTACGAAGGCGGGTGCCGCGCCCAGTCTTGGACCAGAATGAAACTAAGCCCAAAGATAGATGCCAAACGAGGATTGCGTACGAAGCATATCTTTTCAAAGAGGAAACTCATTCAACCACACAGCTTGGTGGGAGATGTAGTTCATTTCGTCAGTAATGTATTTGATGACACTCTTAAGAGGAGGGTTGACATTTGTACTCTTTTTGGAGGATATGTTTTTTTTATATTTGAAGGACACCTTTTTTACCATTGTTCTCCCTCCTTTTTTAAAATTACATGGAATGTCCTCCTTTTTGTTCTGTTTAAATGAAAATAATACTGGCATAATTTTAAAGTAATTAAATTAATTTAAGGGACTTCCTGCCTTGAATATCTAAATCTTTGCCCAAATATATAGCCTCCATAATAGATTAATAGGCTAATAGTCATATAAAACTTATTTATGCTTATTATTTGGTGGATAACGAAGATGAGTGCGAAGTTATCCTGTCGGAAGTTTTCGTTTTTAATGACGCAAAGTCTAAAGTGATTGCCAAAGACTATTATGGTTTGGAATTGTTGAGTCCATTGTCTATACATCGTGGACTATAAAAAGTGTAAAATGTCCTCCTTTTCATAGAAATGTCCTCCTTTTTTGATAAAATGTCCTCCGCTGGGTAAACATTTTCTGCTAACCCTGCTCTTAAGGGTGTATCACAGACACGTGTTTTTCAAAGATGTTTACAGAGAAGTAAAAGATCCTAAATATTTTCGTTCCAGTAATTTTTTGTACTCTCTCTTCTGTCGTTTTTATTTTGACGTTTATCACCAAATCATTGACTGGAAAAAAGTTGAAGAGTAATACAGACGAAGAGTTAAAGATACAGACTATTAAAGAAGCTGGTATAAATGAGGGTATGATAAACTACAATATTCAAGATTTTATAATTCCAATAAAGCATTCCAGTGATAGTGATAATGACAATGAAGATAGTTCTGTTGAAAACAGCGATTGTGATAGTGACATAAGTGGAATCTTTCCAATAAAAAATTTAATTGTTCGTTCCCCATCACGTAATAAAATCACCGAAAGTACTGGGAGTACTGTTGAACTGTAAGTACCCCGATTTTCTACCATAACGTGGCGTTTTTTTAATTCTACGGATCGTTTTCTCCTGTATGTTGAGCAGTATGCAACACGTTGAAATGTGTAAATTAGCGAAATGCATATTTACAATGAATAAGGTCGCAGTGTCGAGTCGTTGCTGAAGTGCCGTGTAAAGATATAGTTAGGGCGGTAGACATCGCACGCTCGTACATTTGACAACAGCGCACTCTGTAATAGGAAGCTGTGAATCCCGAAGTTTCATCTAAATTGGAGCTTCTTTTTCACTGTCCCTTATCACATACAAGGAAAAAATTTAAAGAAAAAATTGGTACCGTTTTAGAGAAAAAAATGTTTTAAAAAATTAAACATTGCCTATTTTTAGCACATTATGTGTAAACTGCTTATATGTTTTTAAAAATTGTACATGATCCTTATTTCATGATATGTCTTTAAGGAAGAAATTTTATTAAGGAATATGTCTGTCTTCAGTATTATACTGGTTGTAAAATGACGTCCGCCAAAAAATTGCCTTTTTGCAAGTTTCGAAAAATCAATGATTTCAACGAACATGAGACCAGCACCTACTCTAAAGCGTCATTTGCGCTATCTGTGGACAAAATTAAATAAAAAAACTTGGAGCCATTTTTCAGACAATTTTGAAAATGTTTCTTAGGCTTCATGTAAAATACCCTCAAAAATCAAAATATCTGATGGAACGTAACTAAGTCTCGAGTTCATTCAGATCGATCGAGGATTATCAATTTTGGAGAAAATTAGGTGAATGGTGTAGGCGCTTTTAGCTAGGTCGAATTCAGTCGCTGTTTGGAGGAGAATTATACTTGACGGCTGCTCTGATTGGCATTTTTCTGTGGTTTCTCCGATCAACATCAACCGAATGCCAGAAAAGTACCCAACCAACCGGACCACACACCGCGCGCGATCTTTCCTTCCTCTTCCTTGTCCTGTCCTCACCCCTTACACACATACACTAACATGCACTACACTATCAAACATGCCGGGATACCGGTCGGGTTTTAGGACTTGTCCCGACAGGGGCGGAGGACCACTGGTGGGAGGTGCTTGGTGTGGGAAAACCCGTTAGTTGACGGTAGGTCGGCGCCGGATCTGGCCATCAAGCGGGGTGAGGTCACCACCACTTCCTGAACAAAAACATGCACTACACTTGCGGGACTAATGACCATAGTAGTTGTCGCACCCGGAACCACTAACAATCAATCACTCATGAGGGCGGAGGCGATGGTGAGGATGACGGGAGGGTGGAGGCGAGGGAGAGGGCGTGGGCGTGGGCGGGGCGGGGTTTCGGCTTGGTGACTCGGGCGTTAGCGCGCCTGGCGCTCGAGACGGGCGCTCGCCGCCCTGCGCTCGGGTGTGGGGCGATGCGGCGTGGACGGCGCGGGCGGCGCGGGCGGTGCAGCTGCGGGAGGCAGATGGGAGCGCGCGGTAATCGCCCCGAGCGACGGCGGCGTTGCCCGCACACCGCCTCCCCCCCACTCGCACGTCGACTTCCCACTCCCGTTCCTGCCGCTCCCCTCCCGTCTCTCGCCGCAACACTGCTGCAAACGTGGACGCAAGATTGATTGATTGATTTTTTCATGTTTTCGGGCGTGTCAACAGTCACAAGTGTCATTAGTCCCGTAAGTGTAGTGCAGGTTTTTTCTCATGAGTTGGCGGTGATCTCCCTCTGCTGGAAGGCGAGACCCGGCGCCGACCTACCGTCGGCTAGAGGAGTTTCCTCCTAATTAGGACTCTCCCACCAGCGGGACTCAGGCTCAGCTGGGACAAGCTCTAACCTCCTGACCGGTCTCCCGGAGTATGTGGTAGTGTAGTGCATGTTAGTGTAAGTGTGTGTGAGTCTAAGGGGAAATGACAGGACAAGGAAGCGGAAAGAAAGATCGCGCGCGGTCCGCGGCCCACTTGGTAGGGTACTGCTCCAGCATTCGTCTGGTGTTGATCGCAGATACCACGGAAAACTACCGATCAGAGCAGCTGGACGCTAGAATTCTCCTCTAGACAGCGACTGAATTTGCCCTAGCTGAAAAGCTAGTGTCGAAAATGCTGCCTCCGGGAGGAGTGTAACCTAGGACCTCCCGGTCAGTAACATCAGGCGCTGCAGTAACATCAGTCGATGCACTGAGCTACCGCTCCCGGTTGGGCGCAAGACATACGAAGGAGAATTCAGTGAGAAACGGGTTTACAAAACGTTAAAGTAGTTGAAAGCGTATATATGTGCATAAGCAGAATGCATTGACCGAGCATAGTGGTTCAGGGAGTGAGGGCAAGGGTGATGAGGGCGTGGGCGGAGCGTCTGCCGCTCGAGACGCCCCTCACTTCGCAGTCGGGAGGCCCGGAGTCGACCCCCGCGCCGGCCATCCTACACGGCGTGTTTCGTGGTTGCCCTCGGTCATAGAGGCGAACGCTGCGATGGCTCCAAAATGCCACGATCATCTCTCATCATTGTATCACCTCATAATTCACAGGCATCCAACTGCTTTGCTGCTCTTAGGAGAAATATCAGGGATCGCACGTGATCTAAGTATTAATGCTATTAGATTACATTGAGTGTATACAATTGTAGAAAAAAGTTACATAGTTAACCCTCGCAGATAATCAATGGATAAAAACAATTGTTGAAATAGTTCAAAAGGGTATTTTTGGGGGTAAATAATTTGTGCTAAGTGTATGTACTTTTACAAAATAATTACATAAATCTCTGAAATAATGGGTATTATAAGTAAAATAAATCAAGTAAATGTGGATAAAATATTTGTTAAATGTACAGTGCAGTGAAGTGCAATACAGTAAAGTGCCATGTTGTAAGGTGTAATAAAGAACAAAATAGTGCAGTGTTATAGGGTGCAGTGCAGTAATAGCTGATAGAATGTTTACTTTCCAAAGTTATGCCGAGTTTCAACACATTGATAACATCTATTTCCCTTCTCATTTGTTAACAAATAGTATGATATATACATGCTTATATTTCTTCTATTAAGAAACAAACATTTGGTTTACTAAATTTTCCGTTTCCTGTCTTAAGATTGTAAATCAAGGTCTGAATCCTCAACTATAAATACACTGCACACTATCATATTATTATTATATATAATTTGAAACGATAAAACTGATAGATTTTTGTAATGATGGCTATATCGGTCGGTTGAGGAGACCGCTATATTGGGTGACTACCAGCTTTCAGGTCTCTGGCAATATTGTCTGCTGTGCTTGGGAGCCGTTTGGAGCCACTGTGCGCGGGGCGGTCGCGGCCTCATATCGCTAATGGACACGCGGCCGCCTTCGCCGGCGCCCTCGCCGCCGAGGGAAGATCCGATCGGTATCGACCGAAAGGGCGAGGAGGACGCTCGGCTAGGAGGCACCACCCACCTCCCGCCACTCCACCGGCACTTCCGGTTCACCCTCCCACCCCACCTAGTGCCACCTCCACTTCCCACTCCCCCCGCAGCCCCCACCGTCCCCACTTCTGTTGAGGACCGCGCGGACTTTCTCGTTTTAGATCACCACTATTCATCGACCCAAGAAAATGTATTACCAGTAGGTTTATTTTCTTTTCTTTTTTTTGCTTATCCACTACCACGTCTTTAGCAACTCATCTTGTCTCTCCAGTTTCTATTTTAAACGTTTGTTTAAATACACTGTAGCGGAAAATAGTTTAAACTTCAAAATAAATGTTGAGCATTTTTTTCAGAGACTTCGAAGGAAAATTCAAGAGTTAGATATTGATTTCATAACTACAAAATAATTTCTATAACTTGGTAGCAAATTTGTTTGATGAGCTACAAATACTATTTTACCTTCTTTCAATATATCAGGACTTTTTCTTCAGATAACAGAAATGTTGAATAAAGCACCTTCCGTATTAAAATTCCGTTGACGTCAGCTCCCTGATTTAGGAGAATTATTTTCATCCAAAGATATGTGATACGAATCACACCTATAAAGACATACGGTAATGGACTTGCATTGTCGTGTAGTCTAGGAAGAATGACGTGCTTGTTGATTTGTCAAGTCTGACTGCAATGGTTTTATTGATCACAAAATTTCGCATTCGAGAATTCAGACATTATATTCCTGTTTGTACGTATTGTGAACAACCAAAATTAAATACATCAAAATTTATTTCATAATTTTGATGTATTCAATAGGTCAAGAATTGACTGCACTTGTGCACTTTCAATACTAGGCGAATTCATTAAATAAAAATGCAGCTAAGCATTTCAGAGGAAGACAGAAAATTGGTATTTGCCTCGGAGTCTCTCAGTGCCAGCGAGGTCTCCCAATCCGGTCTGTGGCAAGGTCCCCACTCTTTCGCTCTGCCGCAGCTGGCCATCGCTCTGCGGTGCCAATCGGTAGCACTTTCCTACGGACGCTGTGTGGCCTCAATTGGAAAAATCATATCGACAAGAAAGTTATACCAGCAAAAATTAAATTACACCAACTAAGACCAATAATAAATAGATCAGCTAAATTACCCTGCAATACTGCCTTACTGCTATACAAAGTTATCATACGACCACTGTTATTATATGCATGCCCAGTTTGGGCCAGCGCAGCGAAATCAAACACCGAAAAACTGCAAGTCATCCAAAATCAGTTCCTGCGCACCATCACGAATGCCCCATGGTACGTCTTCAATGCACCACTCCATAAAGAATTCCAGTTAGAACCGCTTACCAACCACATTATTTTTTTATCCACCTACTTCTTCCAAAACATACCAAATATACCCAAACTAACCCCGTTAAGACTCTGCTATAACCCAACTCACAGAACCCGCATTAAAAATAAATTTCCTTTCCAGACATTCCTAAATAAATTCTCAGATCTCGATTCAAAGTAGAGATATTGTACAAAGATACCTCTACCACTCTAGTAGTAATGTAAGTTGTATTTTAAGATTATTTGTAAGTTAATTGTAAGTGTATGTTATATAAGCAACCATAACAAATGTGGAGTGTATAAACACTGATCTTTGTATTTTTCTATCCAAAAGAAAATTAATTATAAAACCGACGCTGTGGAGCGAAAACAACAGGGATCCAATGTTGAAGCACTGCACGAAAGAGTAAACACAGTGAAAGAGCTTACGAATGTGACATGGAGTATTCTTTGTGAGCGCACGAGACACTGGAGAGGGCGTTCCACGTGCGCTCTTTGATTTCAAAACAATTTCATTCACATCGATTATGCTGCATGATCACGAATATTGAATGGCATTAAATGGAATATATATATATATATATTAATTATTTCAATTATCTGCAACCGTACAATCTAAGCACGAGCCGCCATTATATGGAGCTGAGGAGGGCGGGGGAATCGAGAGGAACAGAGAGGGAGGGCAAGGATTCATGAAGTAGAGCAGAAAAGGGTAAGGCAGGATGAGACGAGACTGTTGATCTGTGACGATACAAGGGAACGGTACCAAACAGAACCAGGCGGAGGGGTGATTAGAGCAGGGCAGCACGGGACAGAACCAAATGGGTCGTGATGGAAGGAGATAAGTCAAGCCAGGATGAGATGGATAAGCGGAATGGTTTCGCTCGGGACGAGGCGGGGCGGTGGGGACCAGAGCACAGCACCACGGGACGGAACGAGATGGGACGCGCCAAAATGAGACGAGAGAAGTCAGGACTGGATAGTTCAGAAGTAAGGCACCGAATGACACTGGGAAGGGCGGGACGGCGCACGACGGAAGAATACGGCTGGGAAGGTGGGACGGGGCAAGGAACCGAGGGGCGGGGCGGGAAGGAGCGCGTTTGGTGGCTGTACTCACGGCTTGAGGGCGGAGGAGCGAGGGCGGGGCGGGGCGGGGCGGGGCGGGGCGGGGCGGGGTCCGTGGCTTCAATCACCGGGTGCAGGGCGGGGACGCGGGGGCGGAGCGAAGTGGGGCGGGGCGGGGCGTGGTCGGTGGCTGTACTCACGGGGTGCATGGTGGGGACGTAGGGGTGGGGCGGGGCACGGTCGGTGGCTTCACTCACGGGGTGCAGGGCGGGGACGCCGGGGCGGGACACGGTCGGTGGCTTCACTCACGGGGTGCAGAGCGGGGACGCCGGGTCGGGAACGCGGTGTCCGCGAGGGGGGGCGGGGCGCGGTCGGTGGCTGTACTCACGGGGTGCAGGGCGGGGACGCCGGGGCGGGAACGCGGGGCGAGGTGGGGGGCGGGGCGCGGTCGGTGGCTGTACTCACGGGGTGCAGGGCGGGGGCGCGGGCGCGGGGGCGGCGCGGGGAAGGAGGCGCCCACTGCGAACACACAGAGAGCGCCCTCAGCAGAGTCTCGAGAACTAAGGCTGCGCGGACCACGCGAGGACACGATTGCCATTTAACGGTGGAGGAAACGGCGAGGAGATAGTGGCGGTGACGGTAGGCAAGGAAGTGATCGTGGATTGATTGATTTTTTCGTGTTTCCGGGCGCGTCAACTGCTTTGGTCGTTAGTCCCGTATGTGTAGTGCATGTTTTTTTCTCCAGAGATGGCGGTGAGCTTCCCCCGCTGGCTGGCGAGATCCGGCGCCGACCTACCGTTGGCTTTCCCCCTCACTAGGACTCTCCCACCAGCGGAGCACCGCCCCAGCCGGGACAAGCTGTCTCCCGGAATATGTGGTATATGTGGAATATGTGGTCCCGACCGGTCTCCCGGAATATGTGGTAGCGTAGTGCATGTTAGTGTAAATGCGTGTGTGTAAGGGGAGAGGATAGGACAAGGAAGAGGAAGGAAAGATCGCGCGCGGTCCGTGGCCCGTTTGGTAAGGTGTTGCTCCGGCATTCGCCTGGTGTTGATCGGAAAAAACACGGAAAACTACCGATCACAACAGCCGGCCGCTAGAATTCTCCTCCAGACAGCGACTTAATTCGACCTAGCTGTAAAGCTTGTGTCCTGCTGCCGTCAGGACTCGAACCTAGGACATCTCCATAAGTTGATGCACTGAGGTATCGCCCGGTGCCATCGTGGAGGCGATGGCATGGATGAACATGGTCACAATGGTGATGGTGACTGGTGGTGGTGACCGAGGTGGTGATGACAGGGGTGGTGGTGATCACAGCGGTGGGCACTGTTGCGATGGTGGTGCGATATTTGGTGGACATTTGACGAGATTCGGAGTGCGTTTTCGGGCAAGTGATCTGTTTCTAAATTACTAATAAAAATTTTCTTTTCAGTTTTAATGAATTAACCTCTGCTTAGGGAGAAGAGAATTTTCTGCATAACCACGAGAATATTGGTCCTAGGAATATAAGATGCCGATACTAACATGTTATTTTTTACCGAATTATAAAACCTTTTATTTCTATTTTCAAATCCCCGAACTAGGCCGGGGATTATGCTAAACAACACCATTTATCTGGATTCTCCGCAAATGAATTTCGTTCTCAATGCAAAACGAAAAACAAATAGAAAAAATCATTAACTTCCAGCTTGTTTGCTCAACAAATACTTAAAACTGGGGGAATTGTAAATATCATCCTTCTCAAACAGAAAAATAACCGTTTCCAATACAGGTATCCCATTTTTTTCTGATAATTCAAACTGTCATGAAAAACGAATGTTTGAGCTTCAAAGTTTTACACTACTCTTCTCATAAGCAATCGAGCGGTCGAGAACGCTCAGGTTGTAGTATAAGAGTATTTTAGGCATAAAAAAGTATCTTTTTCTTTAAAGCATTTGTTTCTCACGACACAAATATCCTGAGACATTCAATATGTTAAATGAACCACCCGGTACAATACTTAGTCAATAATAATAATAATAATAATAATAATAATAATAATAATAATAACAACTCTCAAAGTCCAGCCCTACGTAGCAATTGAGAACTTAGCCACGCGGGAGACGGGCAACGTCAGAAAATCTGGCGGCAGAGAGAGCGATGGCATAACCATAGAGATGTGGAGACAGAGTTGCGTCGTAATGCCTCGGAAAAGAAGCCGCTGCCTGGGGAGCGCCAATGCACCTTCGGAGCCACCGATGGAGAAACTGAGAAGAAAGGTGAATAACGTCCTTATCAGTACAAAATTACATACAACGCACGAGCTCTTGAATAGAACAATAACAGAACATCATGACACCCTACGACAAAAGCGTTTGACGTTAACAAAACGCCTTCAACGCTATAGGAATTGCACTACGAGGAAGCAACAGAACACTCTTTTTAACCGGAATCAGAAAGGATTCTACAGGAATCTTTCAAAGGGTAAAGAGTTAGTAGTAGTATATATGTAAGTAATATGAAAGAGTCAAAGCTTCCCACAAAGGCACAGATAGAGGGCTTTTGAAAGCCTATCTGGTTATCTGCTGTGACTCACAATCCTGATACGATGTGGATTGAAATGGAATATAACAGACGCCGAAATACCCCTTTAATGGATAAGCCAATCATCACTGGAAGTTGTCCATGCAGCTTTCAACAAAGCACATAACTGGAACGGGGTATGTAAGTTGCGGATCAGAAGGAAAATAAGAGTTAAACCCATAGGTAAATTGCGGACCGACCCAGAGAAGGGCATACGTAAATTGCGGACTGACTACCTGCCCTTCCAGGTAAAGGTGGAAGGCGACCAGTGGCCTAAAGTAGGGGAGGCCGTCTATCTTCATAGCATATTGCTCATTGCAGCGATTGGCAACACAGTCTGTACTGACTTGTAGCTATTACCCGTATTTTATTTTGTGCTTGGATTGTTTATGATTAATAATTAAGGAGAATTCCTATCGCATAAAGAATAGTGTTCAATATTGTATAATCAAACCTGGAAATTAGATTACAGTAGGGAAAAGTCCCTTCAAGGAAGTTCGCGAATGATGCTTCGACAATTCAAAGAAAGTTTCATTGATGTCAATCGTCCAATGATGTGTGATGATCAATCGTCCAATTCACATTAATTGAATCGCATACTTGTATAGGTATGCGCTTTTCAAACTGATTTTAGTGCTCATAAGTAATTGTAGTGATTTTTAAGTTACTGAACTTATCAGTACTACGTATCAGTTTGAAAAATTGTATTGTTCCTGTACGTATGCATTCGACTACGTGAGTATTAAATATTTTATTTAAGAGAATTATTAAGAAGTAGACGAATAAAGTTATAGTTAAAGACAGAAGTTTTGTTTTTAATTCTAACAATTACATTAATTATTATTTATTATTATTAATTTTATATTTTTCAATTAAAAATATATACGGTACCAGTTTCATTCTACTTCTAATTGGAAATTGATTTGTGTGTTGTATATTTAGAGAGGATGTAGATCTGGATTTCTAGGATGCAATGTCATGGTTTCTATAAATTTATAATAAATTTATATTCCCGCAACCCCTTCTAAATATGTCGTCCTGAAATTTCACAAATAAACTCGTACGTAATTATTTTCCCATGGGTTGCGAAGCACCATTCTAACAAATTTAAATTTATTCGTATTTTTCTGGGATAATACCGTCGGAAATAATAACTGGTAAGTTTTCTCATTAAAATCAAATAACTTCATTCTGAATTTATTCTGAATTTTCTTTCTTTTTTTTCTGAAATGTTGGCGAGAATCTTCTCGCTACTTTCAACTAATTTAGCAAATAACAACAGACAAAATATATGTAAAACCCCTTGCACAATATCCTAACAATAATATTTACAATTAATTTTCTTTGGATTCACCAATCAAAATTTTCATCATTAAGCGAGTGCACTTTGTCAATTTATCAAAACAATTAATTTAATCCTTAATAAATTTAAGAATAACCATTTTCTCTCAATACTTTAAAATCAAATGACATTCTTGTCCTTGTTATAATCTGGAAATAATAGAATAATAAATGTTTGTTTACACTTCCCGTTGCTGTATTTCTGCGACCTATCGATCTCCACCATCCATATCCTAATCCACACTAATTGTAAACAGGAACAACCTCCATTTTCCGCTGCATTTCAACGTTCGACTTCCAACACACTTCTATCGTCCGCGGCTTAACCACCGATCCTCCTCGTAACTCGGCTCGATTGCGTCTCAAGAAGTTATATCTTCTGACCACGTTTTTTTTTTTAAGGACGACTTGTACATTACGATGTTTTTTCGTTTTTATACTTTTAATTATGTTATTCACTCAATAAACTTCACGGTATTCTCACAATTTCCACAAAATGTTCCCAGGGATTTTCTAAGGTTGTTAATCCCGTAAGGTCTTTAATCCCTTTATTTGTCTGCATGGTCTATAATCCTCTGTCTATTCTACTAAATAAATCTAATTATGGCATTGCTCTTTAAAAGATAAACTAAATCCTTCTTTCTGATTCGCATCTTCTTTACATGGATAATCTGAAGCTCTATGCAGACACTGATAATCATACATGGCATCAAATTAGCGTGACGGATAATTTCATTGACTACATGAAGGCGAAATTCGGTTTGGATAAGTGCAGGAGAGTGAATACCATTCAGGATCATATGAAAGTTATAAATTTGGAAAATGATAATGAACCAAAGATTACCTTCATAGAACCCCATGAATCTTACAAATACTTGGGTTTCCAACATTCACTCCGAATCAAACACATTACCACTAAGAACATACTAACAAGTTAAGTGTGTAAACGATTGCATTGACTCTTAAAAACTCAACTCTCTGTTGGAAATCTTGTGCAGGCCATCAATTCATATGTTATTCCAATTCTGATATTCTTATTTGCCGTTATTAAATGGAATAATACCGACATCGGCAACCTCCAGAGGACAATTCGACCCGCTATGATTCAACACCGAAAACATCATCCCCATGCAAGTACTGAACGTTCTACCCTTTTAAGATCACAAGGAGGGTGAGGTGTTGTAGATCTCATAAATCTACACAGCTCTCAAATTGCATCGCTCAGAAGATACTACCTGGATTATTGTGGGAGGTTTCAGCAAGCAGTGAGCGCAATTGATAGAAAATATAGTTATCTGAACTTAAAAAAGACTGATTCACCTGTTCAGCCAGTCACTGAAACCGAAGAGACGATGACCTCATGGAAAGGGAAAGCACTGCACGGAAGGTACCCCCATGAGCTGAGCAAACCAGAACCAGTCGACATCTCTGTGCCGCACGCGTGGATAGAGCATGGAGATCTTTTAGCGGAGGCAGAAGCCTCCATAATACCTATCCAGGATCAAGTTGGGCCAACATTGAACTGTAGAAAACACATTCTGAGAGATTTGACCATCCATTCCGACACGTGTATGAGGTCGCACGCGAAACTATCCAACTCTTGACAAGTGGATGTAGCGGCCACGCTAAGTAGGAATGAAAAAAGAGGCATGATGAATTTTCCAAAGCAGGTTCACCAATTATTGGCAATGAAAACGGGCCTCCTCGCCACTTCTTAGCCGTACTGTAAGTATGTTTCTCAGAACGTGCCTGATTGTAGTGAGCACACTCTCTACTAGGATCGCTCCATTATCACTGTCAGACAAGTCATCGGAAATAGACCCAATATAACATACATCGATAGAAATCATCAACAGGCTTTCCTTGTTCAGACATCAATATCCAACAGCCACAACATATCGACCAAACATCGAGAAAAGGTACAAAAATATACCGATTTCGCCCATGGAGTCGCAGTTCAGTGAAACATCAGCAAAGTACAATTGTGCCAATAATAATATCAGTCACAGGAGTGATCCCGAAAATGACACTTGGAGCACTAGATTGTTTTCACACCTCATAAGGCGGCCCTGTGGCGCGGACGGTTGCGGCAGCCGTGGTCTGCGCCGAGGAGTCCCGCATAGGCACGATTCACCCCTTCACCCTCATCATTATCCTATCACCTCATAATTCACACTTCAAGGCACACAGCTGAAAATCTCATCCTAAAAATTACACACGTTAATCGTGTACCGTGATCGTAAATGGCCGATACCCCAATAACAACCACAATAATAATAATAATAATAATAATAATAATAATAATAATAATAATAATAATAATAATAATAATAACTGGATAATAATCTGCTGACAACTATTGCAGAAAAGAGGAGAAAATATCAGCCACTCTTAGTTGAGCTGAAAAACTTGTACAAACTAATAGAGGTAGATATTGTACGGGTGGTTATTTCAACTAATGGGCTTGTGGCTGAAGATTGGAGGATTGTGAAAGAAAAACTCCATCTAAATGAGTGGCACCTCAGAACCATGCAGAAGGCCGTGTTGCTGGCAACCACCAACATTGTGCGCAAGGTTCTCTCCTTAAATCATTGAAGCGGAACCCGAGTGCACTGGAGCAAGAACTTCTCACCATCTGTCTCACCATATGTGTTGACGTTCTGTCCTTGAGTTATACTTGAAAACTCCGGAAGAGCGTGAAATTTTGAAATATGAAATAATAATAATAATAATAATAATAATAATAATAATAATAATAATAATAATAATAATAATAATAATAATAATAATAATAATATAATTTTGTAATATAATTTAAGGTTCACGTATGTAATAAAGCAAACTTAATATTATGTCATGAATGTGAATGATATCGAAATAATGAAACAATAAAGATCTTGAAAGATCACAGTGTAAAGCAAGGAGATTAAGGCTTTTCTGAAAATTAAAAACCCGTTTTGCGTTTTATTTTCCGTATTTTCCGCTGAGCGTCCAGGCTGGTGCACCGCAGCTGCAGTGCAGCGCGCTTCCGCGTCCCTTCTCCAGAAGACGCCGGGCGCCAGTCGAGGGGCGCTTTCCATTGTCTGCGGGGGCGAGGAGCCGTTGAATGAGGGCATAAAAAACGCTGAGTGTGCCCCGTAAAACGCGCCTGGAGATGGGCAGGCGGTGTCATTATTCGGAGTGCTGCGCGGAGCGCGATTTCCATTGTTGACGAGAGTGCCCAAGGCAAGGTGTGCGATGAGCCAGAGCATAAAATACAGTTTTTACTATATTTTTAAATCTCGGAATCTTCTAGTACAATTGTGGGAATTCTGATGTGTTGTTGGCTATATTTCATCCAATACTTCTAAAAGACGATATCCTTAAGTGGGATTGTGGGGCAAAATATGTCAAAATGTAGGTTTTGAAATATTGTTTAATAAGCTTCAAGCAATGCTCTCGTCTATTGTGACGTTTCAGATATTCTCACAGATGAAGATTTAAATATCTGGAATTTGAAGAAAATGACTCGTAAATATGATACGC
Organism: Teleogryllus occipitalis; assembly: GCA_011170035.1. Taxonomy (NCBI): domain Eukaryota; kingdom Metazoa; phylum Arthropoda; class Insecta; order Orthoptera; family Gryllidae; genus Teleogryllus; species Teleogryllus occipitalis. The sequence goes on along the minus strand of BLKR01001812.1, from coordinate 92,799 downwards.
TCGTAAAAAATATTTACGCACAAATTTTAGAAAATTAATCTCATAAAGCTTATAAATGTTCAATTTGAGATTACAACTCTGGTGTTCAACGCCTAGGCTCGTTTAAAGGCATGTCTGACATCTTCCAACTATGCGACGCTATTTCTTTTACAGAATTTTTCTATGGTTTCAAAAGCACGTTTTACTGGTTGAAGTTTCACAATGCTTGAGGTATCGCAATAAGTGAGGTTGTTACACAAGTACAAAAAGTGCTTGTATACCCGATTGCCAACCTCATGTCTTACAACATATCAAGAGAAAATATTCTAGATTCAAAATGTTCTCAAAATTCGTTAGTATCACACATCACAGCTTAGTTAGTACATTTTCTTCAACATTGCGAGTTAACAGGATCGCGGGCTTCTTCGGGTGATTAAAAGAAGAACATTGCAAATATTGAGATGATTGCACAGGGTGATCGAGCTGGTCCTGCAGATAGAGCATTGGTTTCTCACACATAAGCAATGATTTTGTCAAGAACCCAGAGAGCGGGTATGAGGCGACAATAGGCAAGGAGGTTATGACATTTCCTTCAAAATTGTTCCGTTCCTAATGACAAACATCTGCAAGTGTGTAAAAAGACTGTGAGCATTCTCGAAAGCCATTAACAATGCCAGTCGTAGTGCTCTCGTCCCAATTACAGTAGAGACCGGAAAAATATGTAGTATGAAGCGTCAAAATATGTACATAAATATTAATGAAAACAGTAAGAAAATATAATAAATATGTAAAATCTGATAAAATATGTAACATTAATATTAACTTACTATAAAACACATTTACATAATACGAAATTACATTTATAAAAAAGTCCTAAACAAATTCTAAAAATAATACAAACGTCTTAAAAATCATTTGGAGAGCATAAATTAATGCACATTTTGCCCCATACAACATTCCCATTGGTAGTAAAATCTTCATCTATTGCTATTCAGGACTGGAGTTTTACAGCCAGACTAAACGTAATAGAAGACATCGTGCAAACTAGCGATTTCTACGAACAGCAAACATCACTGCACAGTGAAACGCTCTCATTGAAAGTTAAACGTCGGCGATCGCCAGTGTTTCTCCAAAATTAAGGACAAAGGTCTCGAATCGCGGCATGAGTGATACTTTCCACACCTAAAGGTGAGTCGGGTCAGTTCGTGACGCGTACTTTCCGCCGCTGAGATAAATGAAGCAGCGGGTACCTGGGGGAGACAGCACGCAATAGTAATGTAGAAAAAAATGCAGATTTTTTAAAAAAATATTTATTTCCATAAAAAATATGTAATAAAATTGAAGAAAATTAATGTAATAAAAATATTTTGTGAAAATACCAAAATATGTAATACAGTACCAAAAATGTAAAAATATCTAACGAAAAAATAAATATTGTGTTAGGACGGGGCCGTTTCGCTGTTTACAAATTTGAGAACGGTAAGTACAAAGACAAAAAATATGTAATTACATAAAATCTGGTCTCCAATCAGCAGCATTCATGCAGTTTGTTCCTCTACATCGGCCACAGAAAAAGAAAGAAATCAAACGGAGAATCTGAAATTTGGACTTCTGCTGACAATTTCTCAACGTAAGTTCTTGGGACATGTCTTGCAACAACACCTAAAAAGGATTATGGTTGATTCATTTGTTCTTCTCCCATTCCGCGAGTCGTCTTTGACGTTTTCGTGATATTCAAATACCCTAACATGAAACAGTTAAGCCAGATCACGTCTGTATTTTTCGTTTGTTTATTTATCATGTTTACCAATCTTTTTTATTTATCAACCGATTTCATCAACGAGCTTTCATGTGTCACTGAAGAAGATTTTTGTAAGACGACGTACATGAAATGTATTTGAGAGTTGTTCAGAAGCCGATTTTTTCAAATATTTTACAAAAACAAACTAACAAAAAGTACCTGCAATGATAGCACAACAATCGGTAATATGTGTATCATAATAATTATACAGAGATTACGACACGAACTTTTTCAAACGTAATAAAACATAATTTTTTCACCGTTTACTATATTGAAGCGAACAATTAAATATTCCTAGAATTTTCTGAATGTAGCATAGTAATGTGTAATTTGTATTGGGAATGAGAAAAACATTATATTTTTTGCTGAAATTAGCAGACAGTTGATCAGTTATATTGAGCGGTGTAACGTCGTAGTCTCTCATCCCTTTAGGAGAGACGGTTCCGCCTGACGACCATGACAACACATTGCCATGGTGCGGATGAACACATAAAATTTGTTATGAGAATCATCTGTTTTCCGCAAACGACACGCAGATGATATATGCTCATATATGCTCTGTACAAATATTAAGTTATCCGTGTATATTATGTACAAAATAAATGTACATGTTTTAGAATCCTGTCGTCTTTACTCATCACGACGCTACAATGGGAAACGTAAAATTTCGCTACATGCTTCACGCTCGGGTTTTCCAGTATTCTGAATTAAATTCAATAAAATAAAAAGGTAATAATAAGAATAGATAAGGAAATAGATGAAATCAATAAAATAAATAAATAAGACGATACAATTTCCATAAAATGAAATGAGAAATTATAGAAATAGATTTGTAGTCAAAAGTACCAGCATACGAAAAATGATATCCGAGTTTACCACGACCCAAACAACTTACTACTACCATGTCAAGCATATGCCAGTGTCAACTTTCCTCTCGAAATCTGGTGCTGACGAGTAATCATTCTCTTGTTAAGTCCGCGTCTCCTCTGTTCCGAATGTTTGTGTAGTATTTGTATGTATGAATCCTCCCGAACGAACGCGGCACGAGCGCGCGGCGTCCAGTTATTATCCGTAAATGGCATTGAGAGAGCGCAGAGGCGGGGGGGCGGCGCTGCTCGCCGGCTGCCGCCGCACGTGCCGCCCCCTGCCCCCCGCCAACGGCAACACCACCACCGCCGTTGCCACCGCTACTGCTGCCCCACCACCATCACCATTATCATTTCCACTGACCAGGAGCGGTAGCTCAGGGCATCAACTGATGTCACTGCAGAGCCTCTGACCACGAGGTCCTAGGTTTGAGTACCGACGTCGCCAGGATTTTCGACACTAGCTTTTCAGCTAGGTCCAATTCAGTCGCTATCTGGAGGAGAATTCTCGCGGCCGGCTACTCTGATCGGTAGTTTCCCGTGGTTTCTCCGATCAACACCAGGCGAATGCCCGAGCAGTACCCTACCAAACGGGGCACGGACCGCGCGCTATCTTTCCTTCCTCTTGCTTGTCGTGTCCTCTCCTCTTACACACTTATACTAACGTGTACTACACTACAACATATTCCGGGAGACCGGGAGCTTAGACCTTGTCCCGGCTGGGGCGGTGCCCCGCTGGTGGGAGAGTCCTGGTTAGGGACTCTTAACTAGCCGACCTAAACCCAACTAGCCGACGGTAGGTCGGCACCGGATCTCGCCATCCAGGGGGGAAGATCACCGCCATCTCCCGAGAAAAAAACAGGCACTACACTAACGGGACTAATGACCAAAACCGTTGAGGCGCCCGGAAACACGAAAAAATCAATCACCACCACCATGCACCCTACCACTAACACCACAACTATCCAATCACCAACACCACCCTACCACCACTATCACCATTACCACTTTTATCTTCCCGCGACCCATCTCCACCCTTGCCACCAACACTTCCACAGTCACTCCCACCACCGTTACCACCGCATCCCCAGCACCAGCACCAGCACCAGCGCCCGCGTGCCCGCCCACCGCCGGCCCACGCACGCGTCCACACAAAGGGACGAGCGGCGCCGGGCCGGCCGGGCGAGGGGCGTGCTAGGGTACGGGCGTGCGCCAGGATGCGCCGTTTAGCCACGGCCAGCCCCGCTTCCGGCGCACGCGTGCACGCCCGCCGCCCGGCACGCGCCCGAAGCACGCCCCGCCCCGCCCACCTCGTCCAGCTGCGAGAGCGCAGCGTTGGAGGTTGCGCTTTGTGAACAGCTGTCCGCTGGAGGAGTGCTCGAGTGGTGCTCCTAGCAAGTGCTCGGTGGGAGTGCGTTACTCGATTCGAAAACACAGATAACTTGTTCTTACGGGCCTTTTCCCATTAGGTTTGCTGACCATTGTTGTGTTGTGAACTGTTCGAAACTAGTCTTTTTTTCCTGATGATAGTGTACTTTATTCTCTTGTCAGATGTCAAGTTCCAATTGCCATTTTCCGTTCCTCTTGCATATTAATAGCACGTTACGTATTGATTTTCAATTTTAAAATTTTGAGGTTTTATGAATAAAATTTAATAATTAAGATGTAAAATAATTATTCATTCCATTTACAAGAAAATACATTTCAGGTTTTTTTTTCGCAGCGACTTCCATTACGTTAACGTAATTAGTTCCCAACTCAAGTGTACAACTCGAAAACAGAACCTACGTAATCTGTACTGAGGTACGTTTTTCGTAATACGTCATAAGAGTTTCCTCTCAAGGACTTCTAGAAAAGGAAAAGGAAAGATCGAGGAAAAAGAGTAAGGAAAAATCGCGCGCGGTCCGTTTGTTAGGGTACTACTCCGGCATTCGCCTGGTGTTGATCGGAGAAACCACGGAAAACTACCGATCAGAGCAGCCAGCCTCTAGGATTCTCCTCCAGACAGCGACTGAATTCTAACAAGCTGAAAACCCTGCCGCCGACAGGACTCAACCGATCAGAGGCGCCGCAGTGACATCAGTAACCTGCAGTAGTCGTAGAAGTTTGTTGGAGAGCGTTGGTCGCTGGCTTCATGCAGTCGCGTGGTTTGCTAGGCCTCTAATGAAGGCCCGAGAGGGCGTCCGCCAGCGGTGTGCGTGCGTTTGCTTTGCGATCGCCCACGCACCTCGGTTGCGCCGAGCGCCAATTTCCCGCTTCCGTCACGCCGCCACTGCCGCCATTAAATCCGCTGACGGGGGACTTCCCGCCGCTCGCTCGCTGCTGGGGTGGAGCGATGGGGAAGAGAAATCAGTGGCCGCTCGCCGCGCATCGCACCGGAAGCGGTGGCTCAGGGCATCAACAGATGTCACTGCAGCGCCTCTGACCGGGAGGTCCTAGGTTCCCACCCCCCCACAGTGCCAGTACTTTGAACACTAGCTTCTCAGCTAGGTCGAATACAGACACTGTCAGGAGAAGAATTCTAGCGGCCGGTTGCTCTTATCAGTCGTTTTCCGTGGTTTCTACAATCAACACCAGGCGAATGCCGGAGCAGTACCCTAACAAACGGGCCACGGACCGCGCGCCATTTTTCCTTCCTCTTCCTCGTCCTATCTTCACCCCTCACACACACACACACACACACACACACACACACACACACACACACACTAACATGCACTACACTACCACATATTCCGGGAGACCGGTCGGGAGCTTAGAGCTTGTCCCTGCTGGGGCGGTGCCCCGCTGGTGGGAGAGTCCTGGTGAGAGGGAAACCCCACTAGCCGACGGTAGATCGGCGCCGGATCTCGCCATCCAGCGGGGGAAGATCACCGCCATCTCCCGAAAAAACACGCACTACACCTAAGGGACTAATGATCAAAGTAGTTGACGCGCCCGGAAACACGAAAAATCAATCAATCAAAAAATAGCAACACATCGCAGTGGTCGCAACTTAAAAGCAGAGTAGGATGATTTTGGAAGTATAAAATTTCAAAAAGTTATATAATCCTTCAATTACACTACAGAAAGCGAGTGTACTAATAGTGTTCATTTATTTGGATGAGGAGCTTATTAATCACCGAAAACCATGATCTAACCAGCACATGGTAGCAATATTGGTGACGAGGTGAGTGGTGATGGAGAAAAGGAATTAGAGACGGGGGAAGGGAACGGAACAAACTCTGAGAACACCAGCCGAAAGTTCTTAGCCCACCACCAATTCCAAGAAATCTTATTTTATTCCTAAATGGCATAAACTATTTTATTTTCTACTTGAATGTGAACTAGAGAGAAAATATTCTTTTTTAAATATTTCAATTCTAATTTTAAATTATCTAATGAAAGGTTTGTTTTAGTTCACAACATACGTATTTGAAATGTGGAAGTAGTGCGAGCGTAACATTACAAGCGTATTACTAACAAAATAGGACGTAAGTGGAAATCAGAAAAGATAGAGTTTAGAACAAATTAAAAAAATTCTCAACCCGTGCGTCTTCTGAGAGTTAAAATAAAACTATAAAACAAGCCATGGAAGGCCTACTTGAAAGTGTAAACAATTAAAATCTTGCGTGCATGAAATCAATAATACATCGATATTTCTCTCTCTTAATAAGGTCACCAATTCTTCTTTGGCGTTAAAGGATTTCACATTCCACCCACACATTTGTAGTTTTGTTAATCCATAATCTTTACAATTCCTTGTCTGTATATAGTAGTATGACGATCTCAATTATGATTTGGAGGGATTTTGAGAATGATTTATCAAACAAAGACGCCGGTCCACATGCAAGTTTGACTATACATACAAGACAGGATGGGCATCATTGAACATGCAGGGTTTCCTCCCCATAGGGAGAGAATGTCCAAGTCCCATTCTTATCAAGAATCAGAAATGAGGGCGAACGTGGAAGAGAAAGTAAAATAAAAAGAAGGTAGCAGACATCAGAAGGAAAATAAAGTATAAACACCAAGAAAAGTAAACAGAGAGAAATGAATAACACCTTATCCCTCGAAACTAATAGTGTCGGAGTCAAAAATCTAGCGAGGGATCGAGAGAGTCTATTAGGAAAAATCATTGAAGTGTAACATTAGTAATTGAAGCAAATTAATTGGTAAATCTTTAGAATTATCCAGGAGATTCTGCAATGACGATTCACCAAAATCAGTCATATCTAAAACCTGAAAAAAATAATTCCGCCGCCCACAAATCACATATATTAGTGTTCTTTGTCAATTAGTTTTTGCTGGAGATTAAATTATTCCACATTATAAATATTTTACTGAGTTCCTTAGCGTTAGTGAGGGCAAGAAGTGGGCTTATTAAGAATTTTATTTTCTTGAAAAACATTGACAAGAATGGAATAGTAAAATTATCAATGCATATACTCTTAAAGATGTGTCTCGAGTACGCTAGAGTGATTATCGAAAGAACTGAAAAATAAAAGTATGAGAAAAGCGAAATTGAACTTTTAGCCGGCGAAAAGTGTTGGGCAGTGTTTAAATACGTGTTTTAAATCCATTTTATATTTGAATTACTGTATGTTTTGGACATGCATTTTAAAAATGTATTTAAATACATCTCTAAAACGCATGTCCAAAAAATCACAAAATACAGTTATTTAAATATAAAATGGATTTTAAAAAATTATTTCAAATACAAATATTTAAATACTACCCAACCCTGCCTGCGAACGCATTCGGCTTTCCCTAGGAACTAACAGCAAATTCCTGTTCCAATCTACCTTTAGTCAGCCTTTGTGCCTCGAATCATTAACATCCACTGCAACTGCATTCGAATGGACATATTTGCGTATTCGCTCTGCAATATGCAAATTTCTGATGCTGATCATGTCATTATCCCGTTACATGGAATCAATAATCTCTATTGGAAGATTGGCAGTTTTGTCAATTGCGGTGCTGGCGTTTAAATCACGCAAATCTGTCTGTATTATTCATTTTAAAAGCAGAAAAGAGAGAACACTTTTGAAAAAAGCGTTCCACATATGATTGTTTTACATGGTTCAAAATTACAGTAGTGGTTGGAGAGACCAAAATGACACATACTACCTTATGTCCTTTGTAATTTAAATTCAAGTAGTGTCTTTGTACTAACAAAGTTGGACTTTCAACTGGAATGATATATTTCAAATACCTTTTAAAAGAGCTAACACAAAATGTATTGATTTACGCGGCAGAAGCTATGCCCATTATTCAGTTAAATTACAAAGCCTTCTCTGCCACATTAAAATCAGCTTGAGATCTACATGTGACTGATGTTAGACACAGCTTAAAATAAAGACGACCAAAGGGACAATCTTTCCAAAAATGTATAAAAAAGTTTAACTACATTTTTCATTCAATACCAAGATCTTGATATTATTGATTTATTGAATATTATGTCCTATAGCGATGTGTTTATTTACTCGAACAAACTTCAAACATTATAATCGTATAGTAGGTTTCATACGTTCAACTTAAAATCCATTTAGTATCCGATCGTTGATAGATCTGCACAACAGGTAGAGCCCGCTGACAAACGCATTTCGAGAATTAAACGTAAACCGGAAGACAAAGAGCCGGGGCCCTTCAAAGACGAGTAGCTCGACCGGAAACAAGTCGACGTAATCCCAAACACAAACCTGTCTGCGGCGCGAGGGGAGCGCCGGCCGGAGGAGTCACCGAAGCGAGCTCCCCTCCCCCACCCCTGCTCGCCGCGGCCAACGCCCCCTCTCAGCGCGCCCTTTGTCGCCTCGCCCGGCAACACCTGGGCCACGCGCCGCGCCGCACCGCGCCGGGCGCTCCGTTCCGTTCCGTTCCGTTCAGTTCAGTTCAGTTCAGTTCGCGTTCGGCGCCCCCTCGGCCCAAGAGGCGACTCAACCCGCCGCATGAAGTAGATTTTTTGGTAGCAGAACTAACTAGTGTCCAATTTCAACCTGCAGGAAGTTGTTGGGGTGATTGATTGATGGAGTTTTTCGTGTTTCCGGAAGCGTCAACAACTTTGGCCATTAGTCCCGTTAGTGTAGTGCATGTTTCTTTGTCAGGAGATGGCAGTGATCTTCCCTTGCTGGATGGCGAGATCCGGCGCCGACCTACCGTCGGCTAGTGGGGTTTCCCCTAACCAGGGCTCTCCCACCAGCGGGGCACCGCCCCAGCCGGGACAAGTTCTAAGCTCCCGACCGGTCTCCCGGAGTCTGTGGTAGTGTAGTGCGTGTTAGTGTAAGTGTGTGTGTGTGTATGTGTGTGTAAGGGGAGAGACTAGGACAAGTAAGAGGAAGGAAAGATTGCGCGCGGTCCGTTTGTTAGGGTACTGCTCCGTCATTCGCCTGGTGTTGATCGGAGAAACCACGGAAAAATGATAGAAGCTAAAGTCACCAATCTAGAATTGAGAATTACGTAACGTAAGTCGAAATAGCTCAGCTGGGAGAGTGTTAGACTGAAGATCTAAAGGTCCCTGGTTGGATCCCCGGTTTCGGCATTTTCTTTCTTTTCACACATAGAAGCCGCTTTTTCGGTAGCAGAAAATCGAAATGAGTTTTCTGCCAAAAAATCGCCACGTTTTCCTTGCAGTTTTTTCTTTACTACATAAATACGTGAGAAGCAATAAAGTAAAATTGAAGACACGAGATATAGGTGTTTAAAGTTTTCGTTAAATTTGGAAATGCCGGAATCACATGCTTAATCATTACCATGAACGATCGATTTTTAATCGGTTTTCGTCAAAAATGAGCATTCAATACTATTTTGAACACCTGTCTCATTTATCCCCTTCACTGAAAGTGAAATAAATAGCGATATTAAGTAAAAATGTTTCTGCAATAAATGGTGTCGAGAGATCCGGTTACACTCCCCACATTAGTCATCCATTGTTGCCTACTTGACCTCGGACTCGAGCACAGTACGATAGCAGGTCTAGTATTGGTGTCTTTAGACCTTCTGACTAACGCCCCCAAGCTGAGGTATTTCAGCCAATGCTAGTCCTTTTCAAAATTCGCTTTTGGGACGTTCAGATTCTATTGTTAGTAAGAAAAATCTTGCCGAAACCCGGGATCGAACCAGGGACCTTTAGATCTTCAGTCTAACGCTCTCCCAGCTGAACTATTTCGGCTTACGTTCCCGTATTCTCACCTTTAGATTTGAAATATTTAGCTTCTATCGTTAACAAGAAAATGTCATGCCCAAATCCGGTATCAAATAGGAACCTTCAGATCTTCAGCCTGACGTTCACAGCTGAGCTCTTTGGGTTATTCTTCTTCTTTCTCTCTCTCTCTCTTTCTCTCTCTCTCTCTCTCTCTCTCTCTCTCTCTCTCTCTCTCATTATTAGATGAGTGCCTTTTAGAGTCTTTCAATATCAAGAAAATTTATTGCCTTAAACCGGGATCGAAACAGAAGCATCTTTTATTTCTGGAAAGAAGTAGCATAAGTTGTCAAATTAAAGCAAATAACGTTAGGTGTTTTAATTTCAATCTGTTTATCTCGAAAATAAATTAAAAGTAGTTCGTAAATTGAAAAAATGGTCGTCCTGGAACTAGCATTCTCGGACACAGCGGTCTCGGCACCTCGGAACCTTCGGTGAAAACGATCGGAAGTGGGTTGTCTTAGTCTACGGGTTTATTCGGCATTACATTTTATTGTCCTTTGTGGAAGATAAAGATATCTAAGCTAATATACGTTGAACAAGCCAAGGCCGAAATAGCTGAGCTGAGTCTGCATTAGAATGAAAGTCTCAAGGATCCTGGTTCGAGTTTGGCATAACGTTTTACAAAACTAAAATGGAGGCAACTACTGCAGGCCGAAAACTTTCAGCTGCGAGACTTAGACTGAATGTATATAGGCCCTTGGATCGATCACTTGTTTCGGTACGTTTTCTTGTTCAACAAAAATGTTTCTTCTAACAGATAAAATATGTATTTAAATACAATACCTATGTTGAAAATATCAAATTTTTAAAATTTATTAGTTAATAGTATTGAAATAAAATAACAAACTCTATTAACTTGATGCATATATCTTGTAAAAAGATTGCGTGTGTGTTGTGGAAGAGGTAGGGACAAGGACCAGGTAAGAAAGATCTTGCGCGGACAGTTCCCAGTTTGTTTGAGTACTGCTCCGGCAGATGGCTGATAATGATTACAGAAACCACGAAAAACTATTGATCAGAGTACCAGGCCACTAGAATTCTCCTCCAGTCAACGGCTGAATTTCACCTAGCTAACTAACTAGTGTCCAAAACCCTGGCACAGTGTAGAATCGAACCCTATGGCCTTCGGTAAGAGACGCGGCAGTGGCAAAAGCCCTGAAGACGGCTCCACACAATCCCGAGCAGCTGCTGAGCTCGGCGAATGCTCGAGTTATGTACAGTCTCCGGATTCACGGGAAAATCCTCCGGAGATGCCTCCGGCGCCCGGCAGAACGAACGGAGGCACTTATCTGTTTCCTGCATGAACCTTCCTGTGGACCTTGCCCCATCTGCCTGCCCCTTGGTCATCCCGACCTCTGGTCATCCCTAACTTATACTCCTCCATCCTCCCTCCTCTGCTCCGCGGCTCATGACGTAGGAGATGTACAGATTCCTCTTATGATTGGAGCATACACAGACTGTACGATCGAGCTCTTGCCAGCTCAAACCTTGTATTGTTTTCGTCCGGCGTTTACGCCGCTATTAAATGCAGTGAAACTTCTTCCTTGTGTATCATTCACGGCAACGTGAGCTATCCTCAGCCTCTCCTCAAGCCGTCATCGGAGGTGAACCAACTTTACACCCGGTTCTTTGAATGTCTCCAAACGTCGGACCCGCGATGGCTAGGGCGAAAACTGTAGGCTCGTCTCTCGGCAAACGGCAAGACACCGAACCACACTCCTCGCGATTCGGCGATGAGTCGCTCGGTACTAGCCGCATGCCGAATGCGTGAAGCCGCCTTGACGGATCTCAGCCGCCCCCCCCCCCCATGTGGTAAACCACTCGCCTGTCCTGCACGTCGAAGCTTGGAGGATGCGTGAGAACCGCAGGCGAGCGGCACCGCATCCTGAGCGCCCAGCGGGGCAGAGGGAGCCGTAGCGGGGGGCGGGCGGGTGGGCGTGTCCCTCGGGGACAGAGCCGGGGCGGTCTGTTGGCACCGCGCGCGGGCGATGGGGCGCGTCCTGGGCGGGCGCAGCCGTGAGAAAGGCGCGCCCCCGGAATATTAATTCTCATACGCTTTTGATGAGCGTGACGTCACCGGCGGCACGCGCCTGAGCGACAGGGCAATCGCCGCGGGCCCGCCGCCCCCGGCGCTGATCTGGTTACGCCCTGCGCCGCCCGCGCCCCGCCCCTCGCCGCGACCGCCCAGCGCGCCCCGCCCCTCGCCGCCCCGCCCCGTTACGCCCCGCCCCGCCTCGCTCCTCCCAGCCCCGCCACGCCCCGCTCTTCCCCGCTCCGCCCCATCGGGACAAGCTCTAAGCTCCCGAGCGGTCTCCCGGAATAAGTGGTAGTGTAGTGCATGTTAGTGTAAGTGTGTGTGTGTGTAAGGGAGAGGATAGAACAAGGAAGAGGAAGGGAAGATCGCGCGCTGTCCGTGGCCTGTTTGGTAGGATACTGCTCCGGCATTCGCCTGGTGTTGATCAGAGAAACCACGGAAAACTACCAATCAGAGCAGCCGGTCTCTAGAATTCTCCTCCAGACAGCGACTGAATTCGACCTAGCTGAAAAGTTAATGTCGAAAATCCCGCCGTTTCCACCCATCATTTCCCACCCATACACTCGCCCCCATATTTAGTGCCATGCGCTGTTTTGCACTCGTACGTCCCCGTCGCATCCTCCAGACGCTGTCCCGTCCGCGCGCTGCGCCGCCCGAGGGCTGTAATTGGGGCTAATGACGCCCTCGTCGCGTCGCGTCGCGTCGGGGCCGTGAAGTGGTTTGGCCGCAGCGCGGGGAGGCGCGGGACGGCGCCCGCGCGCCACTCCCCTCGACCCTTCCGTCTCCCCCCTCCCCGACCAGCACCCTGCTCGTGTCGGGCGCATAAAGGGAGCTCCGGAGTCGTTGACGGAGGGCAGACCAGAGGCATGTTGACTCACCAGGAGCAGGGCTGTCTCAAGGTGGGTCTTGTTCGTAGAGACACGGAGAATTCACGAGCCCTCCAATTTGAAAACATTTTCAGTTAAAAATGAAAATGGTAGTTTTTAAAATAACATGTTGTATTGAATAGAAACTAATGAAATTGAATGGTAATTATAAAACAAAATAATTAGGTATAATTTACGTGGTCTTTTTGAATGTTTATTACCAATGGGGTGGATTAAAGCCCCATTATATTGCTTTGCTCAGAACCTACATTGTAGTAATATTGGTTCTGTTAATAATATTTTATTTTTACATTTGATTATTTGATTGATTAATTCAAATTGATATAATTTTAAATATATACACGGAATGCGAAATATCTGAAAAATAGACGTGTGGGGTAGGCAAAAATATTAAAACTTACAAGGAATGAGCTTAATTATGCTAAAAATTAATACTCTTTTGTAGGGGAAATAACTTGTTTTGAGTCGAAAACGTATGCTTTTATTGCGTATAAAATTCTACGATCGAAACTATTAGCGTTGATCTAACAATGAAACCTTTTCAAAATCACGGTATAGGACGCTGAAAATCGGATTTAACAATTCTTACATTTCTACTTGTCCACAAAGTTGCTCTTCTCTTTTTAAAGTGTCGTATTAAGTCTGGAATTTAGGTGAATACTGAACACATTCCTCAAGCAATTTAGAGTAAAAATAATAAATGAACACAAAATTTAAAGCATCTTTTCCCTAATAATTCTGCTTCGTAATTTATCATCGTTCATCGTTCATAAAGATCCCCTTTTCTTTCAAATTTGTAGTTAAGTCAATAGTAAATGGAACTACCTCAAACTAAATGGAATGCCAAGAGTTAAGACAGAACATTTACAGCATCTTTACCCTATTAATCCAGCTTCGTTATTCAAAATCACTACGGTACAGTTAATAGAGAGACTGTTCTTCATAAAGAAGTTGCTGATGGTGCAAACGGTAGTAAGAGGTTTTAATGAACACTTGGTTAGTGACCGGGGTGAGCCAGGGACCGTTTAGCGCAGGAGCTACTATGGTAGGGTGGGAAGGGAGAGAAAGCAACAACTGCGGCTAATTGAGAGGGGAAACCTGCCAAGGACGGAGAGGGGAGCAGCGGCGGGGATTCTGCGTCAGGTTTCAGGCGCTTTCGAGAGAAGCATTGGGAAGCCACTTGGAAGGTGCTGCGGCCTCGTTCCACGACTCGTCACACGATTCCAAAAGGGGTTCGTGTGTGTGGAGAAAGAAGAGAGAACAATGCAACTGAAAAGTTAGAAGACTGTGTTAAGAAATAGAGAAGATGGGTTTTACGCCCTCAGAAAGAAGTCTACTTTCCGTACCACAACAATTTTAAACTAGTGTTGCTTCAACAGCACATATTTGCTCGCATTATTTGTAGCTTATGCAATTATCAAAGATTCGGAGAGTTCAAAGAAACTGAGACCTACACTTTTTTCAGCGGTCTTTACTCTATCCGTGGAAAAATGGGAGAAAAAAGTTTGCGTTTGAGAAAAAATACGCTTACGTTTGAGAAAAAATATAAATGGCATGAACCTCAAGTAGAAATTACGAAAAAACAACTTTTTTTTCAAAACAAATTGTACGTGATCTTCCATAAATATCTAATTTTTTAGATCAGATTTTATCTTAGAAAAATATCTATTATTAATATTGTACTTTTGTAATGTTTTGCAGTGTTAGTAAATACATAGCGTTTGCCGAAAGTGACATCAGTACCAAGGTTTTTCCATATTTTTCTACATAAAAAGAAAAAAATTAAGGAAAAAGTTGTCATTCTTTAGAAAAAAATGTTTAAAAATTGCCACTATTTCATGCTAAATTACTACTATTACTATATTTGAAAAAATTTCATCACCTTCTTTCAAGATACGGAAGTTACTTGAACAACAGAGTTCAGTAAGATAGAAATGTCGCGCTTCAAAATCATAGTAGTACAAACACGCTAAAATCTTGGAACTTTTATAATTTTTAAAAATTGTACGAAAATGGGGCATACACCACTTTTAAACGATATTTACACCATCCGAAAAGTAATTTAATTAAAAAAATTAGAGCCATTTCTAAGAAACTTTTCAAAATATAATTGAGGTTTCATGTAAAGACGCCCGACAATCGAAATCTCCGCTTAAGATCCCGAATCCTTTGAGATCGTTAGATTGATCGAGGAGTATCAATTTTGGAAAAGTTGATCTGAACGGTATGAGTGTTAGTGTTATCGCACAAAGTAACGTTTTGCCGTCAATCGATTTTTTGGTGCAAAGGTCAGACAAAATGTCGATCCTGACTACTCAAAGTATTCGAGGAAGTAATTTACGACATTCAGGAACTAGATTTATCCACCTTTTGTTATCAGGGCCCAGAAAAACGTGTTTTTATGTAAAAAAATGCCGACTTCCCCGCAGCGCAACAGTATGTCCTCTTTACTGCGGAAGTAAATAGTAAAGCGAGAAAGTAAAATTGCATTATAGGTATAAAAGTAACACATTAAAATTCGGCACCTGATAGTTAAGCAAAACATGTTGGGAAAAGTATTTTTCTAGTAAAAATGTCATAAAGGTATTTCACATGACAGCGTGTACACCAAGTAGATGTCATCGTATTTTGACCTAAACAATCAACTCTGCTCAGGCCTTTCAATTTCATTATTAATTATAAGAAACATGTCAAATTTATTGCTGTAAGAGCTCTCTAGTGGAACGAACTTGAGTTACGAAGACATTGAATCTTATGAAGACCTCCTAAATGAAATATGGAAGCCAGTTTTGACGTTCTAGAATGCTAGATGATTGCTCGATTTAGCTGAGAACGCTAGAGCATTGTAAGCTCCCGGACAGGGATTTCCATGACTCACGTTCGAATCATTTAAAACCATTTTTAGCTGCTTCCTATGGCTGTGCTTGTGGTTAAGTCGGATTGTGAAGTAACCGGTGTAAGGCAATCGGTGGTTGGTCTGCATAGAAGCTGAATGGACAGATGCAGCTAAGGTCTAACGATTTTGCTATTTTTTACCTATTTCTCTGAGATTGAAGTGATGCAACTGTTGACGTAAATTTTTGTTTCTTCTACACCATAACAGGCTGATGTCAACAACACTGCTAGACTTAGGAAACTTCACTTCACTTAATCTCTTTCTTTCTTGAGTGTATAAGCAGTGACCTTTCTCGCATGCAATATATTAAAAGTAGATCTGCTAATGTTTTGTAGAATTTTAATATATTTACGCATATCAATAGAATGAGTAAATACGTAAGATTATAAATAAAATGAATCTCCTTAAATGTCAAAACACGGTGTTCCAACATGATAAAAGTTAATTATTTTTCTGTTTGTACATGAAGAGGAAACTTCAAATAAATAACGACTTCGTATCTATCTACATTTGATCGCTCTGCATCAACGCACGCAAAAATAATGGAATTGCTAAAATGCATCTCATTGAAAGAGAAGCCACCTGCCACTCCATGTGCCTGGCTGTCCTTGACGGTGCTTGTCATCCGCTCCGAAAGGCACAACAGTCGGGCGAGACATTAGCGTGCAACTGTTTACAAAGCGCCCGTCCCTTCTGCCCTCCTCTCCTCGGCCCTTGGCGCTGAGTGTATCTGCTGGTCGCGCTCGCAGACGCCACTAACGCAATAAAGGCGAGACGCCGCCCGCACTTCTCCGCTCCGCCCCGCCCCGCCCACTTCAGCCCCGCCCCCCGTCCTGCACGGCTCCATTACCCCTCGGCCCTCGAGCGGGTAAACAATATCAATGCGTCAAAATGTTCACGGGGCATCCAATTATCGGAAGCAATTACGCCCCCTCGCCCCCCCCGTCTCGGCCGCGGAGAGGGCGGGGCGGTAGGGGGGAGGGGGGTACCGAGAGGGGCCGTGTGCTCGCGCGTTCCGGGGGACGCGCGCGCTCCGCGGGGGGCCCGAGGGGGCGAGGGGCCGGAGGGGGCCCGGCCCGGCCGGCCACATGGCGCGGCGCGGGGCGAGGCCGGAGGGGCGCGGCGCCGCGGGGGGGCTGACTTTTGTGTTGGGCGGAGCGGCTGCGGGGCGGGTGCGGGCCCGGGGGGGGGGTGGCGGTCGCCCTGAGCCGCGGCCGGAAGGGTTCGGCGCCGCCACTTCCCTTCCGGTCGTGCCCTATGTCATCATCCCTGGACTGCACTAGTCCAACTTCCTACTGCGTCTCTGGAATACTTGAACACGGCTGCATCTCTAAGATACATTTTGGGAATTCTCATGTGCTGTAGTTGACGTTATTAAATGAAGAAATGAAGGAGATCATCTCCATCAATTAGAATTATTAGAATATTTATTGAGACAGCCGGCTTACGACGACTTTGCCGTCATCATCAGTCTCGCTGCTTTCCGCAAAAGTCTTCGCGGCGCAGTCTTCGGACTTTTGCCGAAAGCAGCGAGACTGATGATGACAACAAAGCCGTCCAAAGCCGGCTATCTCAATAAACATACTAAGTTGATGGAAATGAACTCCTTTATTTCTTCACTCTCTAAGATAGGCACCTCATCTCCTGGAACTGGCGGCATTGAGCATCGTGGGGTGACCCGTTGTGGTCACACCGCTAGAGCGCGCTAGCTTTCCATCAGGGCTTGGTCTCTGCCCGGTCCGAGGGGAATTTATAGTGAATTAAGAGGGTCCGCGGCTGGTTTCTCCGCATCCATGCTCTTTTCTCGCCTCAAAATTAACATTACATCTCAACAAAACACCTTACCGAAATGACCCAACGACGACCATATTGAGGTTTTTACTTCGTAAATATGATCGCGGAGCTGTCCCACGAAAGTATATACTATACGATAAATAAACAGTAAAATATTACTGAGCAATGAAACATTACTTTCTTGTGATTACTTCACTGCTTGCCTGCCTGCTATTTAGGTCCTTAATAGATATGACGAAGGTAAAAGTAACCCACAACCACACAAGCCGATGTGACCCAAGCTGAAGCAAGGGTACTTATTAGTCACATCGACACAAACGGAGGTTGTGTGGCGAGCACAATGCTCCGGCAACCTTCATCTCCATGAGAGATCCCGGTACTCACAGGCTCACAGGCTGAGTCGATCTCAGACCCGTCCTGAATAGAAATCACATGATGAAAATGCCGACTTAAAACGAGATTCGAGCCAGGGTCTTGCAGGTCAGGAAGCCCTTCCACTGGACCACCGAGGCTCCTTGATAGAACTGGTGGCAGTATTATTATTATTATTATTATTATTATTATTATTATTATTATTATTATTATTATTATTATTATTAAATATTATATGAGAAATTTGTGAGCTTATAAGAAGAGACGTAGAGAGTACAACTTAGTGGATTATCGAATGTGTCTGAGAGGCTGCCCGGGCAGCTTCATAATCGAAATCAAAACGATCTCCAGAGCACAGAAGATGAACAATGAACTCATAGGAGAAGAAGCGTGCTTCGAGGAGCTTCACAGGAGAAGAAACGAGACGACATGATCTTATGTATTGTACTGTACAGCACTGAACAAGATGAAACGAGCCCAATATGAATGAACTATTCGAAGAGTGATCGACGAGCTCAAATTGGACGAAACAATCTCCGATGAGTTAAAACGAGTCAAAACTCTGAATGCTAAAAATTAGTTGTTGCTCAAAACTAGTTGATCGTGCTCCGACGAGCTTTAAAAAATTCCAAAGGATTTTCGTCAAGCTTACGTGTATCGAAATGAGCCTAGGCGAGACGAAAACAAAAAAAGTTTTCGAGTTACGCGATAGGGTCATTCCGTTTTCTTTTACCCGCCCTGGTAAACAGAGCTTCTATGAGCATCAGAGCACTTAGAGTTCCATTTAAGACCCGAAGAAACAATAAAAAATTGGGATAAACTTAAACCGCTGGGTCATGATACAGGATACAAATTAGTGGTAGCCTGTACCCTGAAGGTCCGAGTACAATCAAAACACGTGCGTATGGGCGCACTGGGAGCGGTAGCTCAGTGCATCAACTGATGTCACTGCAGCGCCTCTGACTCGGAGGTTCTAGGTTCGAGTCCTGACGGCGAAAGGATTTTCGACACAAGTTTTTCAACTAGGTCGAATTCAGTCGCTGTCTGGAGGAGAACTCTAGTGTCAGGCTGTTCTGATCGGTAGTTTGCCGTGATTTCTCCTATCAACACCAGACGAATGCCGGAGCAGTACCCTAACAAATGGGCCACGGACCGCGCGCGATCTGTCCTTCCTCTTCCTTGTCCTATCCTCTCCCCTTACACACACACACACACACACACACACACACACACACACACACACACTTACACTAATATTCACTACACTACCACACTTCCCGGGAGACCGGTCGGGAGGTTAGAGCTTGTCCCGGCTGGGGCGGTGCCTCGCTGGTGGGAGAGTCCTGGTTAGGGGGAAACCCCACTAGCCGACGGTAGGTCGGCACCGGATCTCGCCATCCAGCGGGGGAAGATCACCGCCATCTCTCTCTCTCGAGAGAGAGAAAAACATCCACTGCACGTACGGGACTAATGACTTAAGCAGTTGACGCCTCCGGAAACACGAAAAAATCAAATCGTATGGGAGTTTTCGGATTACGGTGAAATAAAAAGCTGGCTAATACAGACGGGTAAGACGTGCATGTTCCGTAGACTCCTTTGTACAACCTCCTGCCGGGGAAAGCGACCTCATCCCCAGTGGTCGCGTCCCTTTGACGGCAGTCGCTGGGCGTCTTTTGTCCCCGCGCGCCAAACAACGGCCTGTAGCAGGGCGGGGGAGGGGAGGCTGAAAGGAGGGCGGAGAGAGACTCGGGGGTGGTGGGCGGGGCGTGGGAGGAAGCGAGTACCACTTCCGTTTCCTCTGGGCCCTCTGCCAATACCTCGGTCTGTTTGTCCGGCTTTTACAAGCTGTGGGGACGTGTTCCGGTGTGATGGATTACCGCATGCCTGTTCGGTGACTTGGTTAACTTGGTCAGTCAGGAGGGTTGCGATTGTTTTGAAACTGGGAACCGGCAGTATTCCAGTCTCGTATGAGTTAGACAGTCGCTTTAAAAAATAAAGCGATACACGGTCTGTGGTGAGGCGTCGTTATTTTAATATGCGTGACATATATCGCAAAAAACAATGCATTGTTCGAAATGTGCAGTGCATGTTTATGTGTTTTTGTTTAAATAACACGAAATATTTTAAACAAACACAAAACACAGATTGTTAAACAAACTGAAATCTGTTTTATGTGTATTTTGTACCTCATAAATGGGACAAAATATTCATGATTCCTTATCGTATTTAACGTTACGTAGAGAGGATTAATTTGTGCCATATATAAATCAGATCTCAAGGGCACAGAGCGTCTGGACAACGTTGAAAAACGCGATGGATTTTACACCCACGTAATGCACGTGTGTTTTCGCCTTGTGGTTGTGGTGTGGATCGTATCTCATTTCAACATATCCAGGTTGAGTTGCCAGCCAATTCATAACGCGTAATCTGTTGAAACCTAACTTCTGAATAAAGAGAGCCTGAAGGAAATGCAAGTATTCACGATCCGTGTACATGCATAAACCGCGATGTACAGAGTCCGATGGGCAGGAAAACAAATTAAGTGTTAAGCGTATCAGTGAATTTGTCATTTAGATGTGCAAATACTTTTATCAAGATAATATTGAGTAATTTTATTAAAAGAAAAATTAATGCAATGAATTCGACACATGTACCCATATAACCCACAAGGGACAGTAATTACACACCTGATTATGACTTTGTTAATGCTAAACGTATTCACCTTTTAATATTTTGGAGTAAGTATTTTTGACATTTATAATTAGATTACATTTACTGATTGGGACTTGTGGATTGACTTGATTCACAAAAAATGTGTGTAAAAGGATGTGGTATCGCCAAATCTCTCACGGAGGACTATGCGTGAAAACTGTAACCTCGTGAACAAGTAATAGGGTGCATGCTATGACAACGGAACCAGTCCGGGTACATGTTTTGGAATACTATCTGCTGAAAGTAAGCCAATTAGATTTCCTTTCAACCGTCCACAAAGGGTAGAGTTTCCAATTGTTACTTCAGGAGCTGAGAAGAGACGGAGATTTGTGACGTGGCGAAAAGAGACGAAGGTTTGTGCAACCGGATTGACAGAGCGAATTCACTTAGGTCAAGCTCAGAATTGAAAATCCGCTCGGTTATAAAATTCAATCCAACTCAAATAACAAGATTAAAAAAGAAGGAGAGAGATAATGTTCACTCAAAGGGTGATTTGTAGAACTTGTTAGTTCATGAAAGTCAGTGAGGAGTTTCTTCTTTCCATGTATTTAACCAAGGCAGCAGAACATGACAGAGGCATCAGAGAAATTCCTCAAAAACAAAAGCCTGTATCAAATAATCTGATAGAGTTCAACCACTCATTCAATTTTAAAAATCCAAAAATCTTTGATATTGAAACCCGGGGATATCCACGTTTAGTTTCTGAAACTGTACAGATTAAAATTAATAATTATATTAATACTGCTGTCGAAAACAATAATTTTACTAAAATTTACAATGTTTTGGTACATAAATGCCGAACATGGAAAAATAGTTTCCTCATCTCTCCTCCACATCTATACTTTGCCTCAACCCTTCCTTGTCCTATCTTACCCCTGTCTCTCAGATCTCCTCATTCTATCCACTACTCTCAACGGCATCACGTACTCCACTTTTTCCGTCTTGTGATTTTCTTTATCAAATATTATTACACCAACATTCTGTATTTGAGTTTGTGAGTTCTCGTGTGTCTGGTAATTTCCGACTTTTAACAATTTGTCCATTTCTTTATTGCATAGTAAATAATATTAACTTTTTTACTATATATTTGTATCATTTAATTTCGCAGCCTGATAATGGGGACAATAATCCCTGAAACTGTTGCAGAGTAAGTCTCATGAAATAAATGATTATCCCAGGATTCGTCTGTCTATAAATATGTATTTGAGGATCCTAATTTCTTCATAAAAGGAATGTTTTTTTTGTTGCCAGAATTGAAACGTTATTTTTTAACGTTAAATATATTACCTTACGTTATTGTTTACGTTAAATATATTACGTTGGCATGCACTATTTCAACCCATCTTTAGGTTTAGAATATAAATATAATCAATAATTAAACATGGTAAATATATAAGTTAGTGAGATATAATTTTAAAATTCGTATTTCAAGAACAAGCACAAGCAGAAAACCTAGTTTTGGATTTTCTTGAATAGCACAAAGAGAAATTAGAAACGTGTACATATCCACGACAAACTATAAAGTCAAGTTTAATGTAAAGTAGGTTGTTTCTCCGCCAAATAATTATGTAAAAATCCAAGACTGGCGGAGAAAGCCAGAACTTGTGAACAACTACTTACGCGGTGAGCATGTGAAGTCAAACAATACTTTTGTAAGGGAATAAAAGGAACGGAAGTGAATGGGAGAGAAGCAGGACAAAAAGGGAAGGCTAGAAGTAAAGGGAACAAAATTGCGAAAAGAATGAAAATATGTGGACGCATGTGGTCCATGAAATGTTGATTTTTCTACACTTTCATTCACGACTGAATAAAGTTTTAACATCTCTGGGACTTTTACCTATGCGATTAACATATAACATCATTGAGTCTGTCCAATGCATTTTGCACCAAAGCACTTTTTTACTGCGTACTTTTAACGTGACATTTTGACGTTTAGCCATGCCTTTCCAACTCCGCTGTTTAGGCACCGGCCATCGGCCTAAACGATTAATATAAAACATTCTTGCACCTGTTCAACGCATAATTTCCAATTGTCACTCGAACTTCGCAAACATAATGCCCATCTTCGCGCCTGTCGTTTTTCAACAAAAGCGAAGATAATTTGGTAGATTGATTAATTGATTGTTAGTGATTCCGGGCGCATCAGCTACTGAGGTCCTTGGTCCTGTAAGTGTAGTGCATGTTTTTCATCTGGAGGTGGCGGTGGTCTTCCCCCACTGGATGGCGAGATACGGCGCCGACCTACCGTAGACTAGTGGGGTTTCCCTCAACCACGACACTCCCACCAGCGGGGCACCTCCCCAGCCGGGACAAGTTCTAAGCTCCCGACCGGTCTCCCGGAATACGTGGTAGTGTAGTGCAGTTTAGTGTAAGTGTGAGTGTATTTAAGGGGCAAGGAAAGGACAAGGATGAGATAGGAAAGATCGCGCGCTGTCCATTTGTTAGGGTATTGCTCTGGTATTCGCCTGGCATTGATCGGAGAACCCCGCAAAACTACCGATCAGAGCAGCCGGCCGCTACAATTATCCTCCAGACAGCGACTGAATTCGACCTTGCTGAAAAGCTAGTGTCAAAAATCCTGCCGCCGTCGGGACTGGAACCAAGGACCTCCCGGTCAGAGGCACAGCAGGGACATCAGTTGATGCACTGAGCCACCACGCCCGGTGAAGATAATTCGGAGTAGACTCATAAAAAAGGATAAGTGCTCAGAAAAATGTTGGTGGTGGTTAATGCAAATAAGTATCTCAAGGAACAGGCTCAGGGAGCAGCGGCTCAAGGAGCGTGAAGGGCGTTGTAAGGTGGCACTGATATCATAATTCACTTTTAAATATCCCCCTACCATCACACATGTAGTGGAAGGCAACTGCCAACAGTCAACGTGGTCACCTGCTAATAAAAGAGAAGTTATTGAGATGTAAGCCCTTACTGAGGTAATACACTTGCCGCTGGTCAGATTACACAATTAATACAAAGAAAATCGTTTTCATCTAATTGTTTTGCTTTCAAAGCCCACATATTGACCTTTCCACCAACCGTAAAAGGCGATTAAACACGTCGTTTCTCCTTCTCGTCAGCGAAAAGGATCTTTTCACTCTTCTCTTCATTTGCGGCTCATTGCCCGGCGGTTATCGCCCCATTAGCCTCATGGAATTATCAACAGCTCAGCGACGGGGTTTTTGTGCGGCGCGTCTGAGAGGTCGATGCAGGCGACCGGAAGCGAGTACTCCCTCCGAGGGGGGGGAGGGAGGGAGGAGGTCAAGTAAATCGAATCACGTCGCGGCCGCCCTCGCGCTCCCCTCGCGCCACGCACCGCCTTCTAAACTCACTCTCATCCATCAGGCACGCTAATGCAGCGCCGGCATTCGATTGCTCGCGTTGGGCACAAGCGGAGGCGAGTGGAATCGATTTCTACTGTACTGCGCTTTGCGGATGAATTGTATTAGCTGTTCATTTTCAGTTTTCAGAGTATTAATGAATGCCTTATTTTACGTGGCGAGACTCAGGCCATGAGGCCTGCTCTTCCGCCTGACCACGCAAATTTCGTTACGCTCCTTTCACCTACTAGGGGAGAAAGAAGGTATTACATGGGCGACGAAACAGGCAATTTGAATTTAGCTCAGAGGCTTCATTTAGGCTTGAAGATCTTTTACATGCAGTAAATGTACTACCATGGGACGGCCAGCTTTACTTCCCCTCCAAAGGAAGGCGTACGAAGGATTTTTTCGCCCTTAAGAGTCCATGGCATCGAGTTTGAACCCGCGAACTTGGGTGCAACAGCCCGATACGCTAACCATCACACTATCGCCGCCTCGTTGCTCGATCTGATGGGAACGTTGGAGTTTGTTTATATCAGATCACTGCTTTCTAGATCTGCGCACCTCAGGTTTGCTTGAATGTAGAGTGTGTGGCCAACCGGAAACTAGAAAAAAATACGCAATATTTTAAAACGTCTGTGTAGAAGAAAATTAATTTTCAATTATATTCGACAATGTTTCACAGATATCGACACCTTTCATATAAGAATTATATGCCATGGTACACTACTAGAGATGTCTCATGTTTAATGATTGATATTTCGCGTTTCGTAGCGCGTCAATTGCTATGGTCATTAGTCGTGTGTGTGTGGTGCATGATTTTATCACGGAGGGGGTGGTGATATGCTCCCGCTGGAGGGTGAGTTCCGACACCGACCTACATGTCTGCTTGCGGGTTTTTCCCCATCCACGTACCTCCCGACAGCGGGACACTACCCAGCCGGGACAAGCACTAAGCTCCTGATATGTGTGATATTGTAGGCTTGCAAGTGTGTGAAAGTGAGGTGTGAAGAGAGGACAAGAACGAGGAAGGAAATATCGTGTGGTCCGTAGGTCATTTGATGGGATATCACCCCGGCATTCAACTGGTGTTGCTCGGAGAAACCACGAATACCACTGTTCAGAGCAGCCGACCGCTAGAATTCTCCTCCAGACAGCGGCTGATTTCGACATAGCTATCTAGCTAGTGTCTAAAATCCTGCAATCGTTTGGACTCGAACCTAGGACTTCCCGATCAGAGCCACGGCTTGGCTTGGAGATGTATACCCTGGCAGTCCGTGGTCGAAAGAGTGCTTTCGAAATAGTAGTAATTCACCTGTTACTTGTTCCTTAATAGTTTATCCCTGCTCCAGATAAAGCCAGTAATGAACATCTAAAAGGCAGCTGATCTATGAACGAGCTGAATCAAGAGTAAATTCTTACTCTCCGTCGGCAAACCTAACAAGATCATTGAATTTAATTTTCTCTTAGAGCTGAAAATACGTTAGAAATCTGCTCTCACTTGTTGGATATTAGATGACAATACCGTCGGTTATTGTGTATCATCACAGTTAATGAAAAGTACTGTTATGAGACTTCGAAAATTATCACACATCGCTTAAAGTTCAAAATGCTTAATATTCAACTGGATATTATAAAATGCCTAAATGAGAAGTCACAATTTGTCACGTTTTAATATAACAGGTTAACAGAAATAAATGGGATTCTAATTATTATTGAAATTTTGCTAATTTCTCTTCTTGATTCAATTTATCTCAGGCAAGCTCTTTAACATAATTGTAATAATAATAATAATAATAATAATAATAATAATAATAATAATAATAATAATAATAATAATAACAATGATAATAATAATAATAATTCAAAAATTGTTACTTTTCTTTTTAATTTGTCTCGTCACCACTTTCTTCCTTGCATCCTTCCCTTCTTCCTTTCCCTTCCCTTCTTCCTTTCTTCCTTCCTTTCTTCCTTTCTTCCTTCCTTCTTTCCTTCCTTCCTTTCTTCCTTTCTTCCTTTCTTCCTTTCTTCCTTTCTTCCTTCCTTCCTTCCTTTTCTTATTTCGTTCGGTCGGTCTGTCAGTCGTTCGTTCATTTGTTCTATATTTTTTCTTTCTTTCTATCTTCTTTCTTTCTTTCTTTCTTTCTTTCTTTCTTTCTTTCTTTCTATCTTCTTTCTTTCTATCTTCTTTCTTTCTATCTTCTTTCTTTCTTTCTTTCTTTTTCTTTCTTTCTTTCTTTTTCTTTCTTTCTTTCTTTCTTTCTTTTTCTTTCTTTCTTTCTTTTTCTTTCTTTCTTTCTTTCTTTCTTTCTTTCTTTCTTTCTTTCTTTCTTTCTTTCTTTCTTTCTTTCTTTCTTTCTTTCTTTCTTTCTTTCTTTCTTTCTTTCTTTCTTTCTTTCTTTCTTTCTTTCTTTCTTTCTTTCTTTCTTTCTTTCTTTCTTTCTTTCTTTCTTTCTTTTTCTTTCTTTCTTTCTTTCTTTCTTTCTTTCTTTCTTTCTTTCTTTCTTTCTTTCTTTCTTTCTTTCTTTCTTTCTTTCTTTCTTTCTTTCTTTCTTTCTTTCTTTCTTTCTTTCTTTCTTTCTTGTCTGGTCATATCGTCATATCCTAGTCTGTCAGCGCCTCTTCTCCTTTCCGCCAGGGGCTCGGTGCCGTTAGTGATTGGGGTTCCCATCCATGGTGTCTCGAGTTGCTCGACTTCGCTGTCTTCACGGAGCGGATTAATTTCGCTCTGAGCAAACAGAACACTCACATATAATCCGGCCTAAGTAACACAAAATTTAAAAAGTTTAACATTTGAATGAGGATTTTAGAGTAGCTAAAATGTTGAATCTATTAGGAATTATTTCAGAAATATTCCAAATAAAAAAATATATGTTGTTGCCTGCTACGACCGAAATTTTTTAAGAACATTTTAATCGTTTTAATTTTTAATTTTAAAAAAATGTTTAGAAACTTCCACGTTCAAAAAATTACACTCATGAATAATACACACAAAATTGTAGTTATTTTGTAGAAAGTTGATTCGAAATTTAAATATACGTGTTTACATATTTTTGATTTTGCTTCTTAATACTAAAAATCTATATAAAATTTGAACAACCTCTTTTCAGCACAATTTTGTACCCATTAAGTAAAGTATAACTATCAACGACTTAAATGTGTTATCTCTCAACGTAAAAACTTGTATCTCCAATTTAATTTTTTGTGTGTCTCAAAGTCTTGTTATTAGCTCGCCCGGCGCCCT
The DNA here is from genome assembly GCA_011170035.1 of Teleogryllus occipitalis. Classification (NCBI taxonomy): domain Eukaryota; kingdom Metazoa; phylum Arthropoda; class Insecta; order Orthoptera; family Gryllidae; genus Teleogryllus; species Teleogryllus occipitalis. The sequence continues at coordinate 65,719 of BLKR01001812.1, read as the reverse complement.
TCGCCAAGTTGGATGGCATTAAAGCCCCGGAAAAAGAGAGAGGATACCCTTTATAACAAGCCCGCCGCAGGGCATTTCCGCTACCTCGTGTAACTGCGCTCGCCGGCCGCCGGGGCTTAAATCTCCATTGGGCGCCGGCGAGCTCGGCCGCGACGCTGCGGTTTCGGGCGCGGCCGGATCTAATAAGCGGCGCGTGGGGGGGGGGCGAGCCCGAAAGGAGCTTCAAAAGGCGACGGCCTCGATGCCGTTAATACACTCCACGCCCCCCCGCCCCCACCCCGGTCGCTCCCTTGCTGCGCTCTGCCTCGCCCCGCCCCCGCCCCGCCCCACCCCGGCGCCCCCGCTGCCGGTTTGATTAATCATGTTCCCTCTCGCTGCGCCCCCGCTCCGGGCGGAGCCCTCGCCCCCGCCCCACCCCCGCCCACCCCCACTCCGCCCCGCCCCGCGCTCGCCATGCTCCGCCGTGTCCCGCCTAGGCGGCGGCGAATATCATGGTAACATGTGCGAATTTGTGCCCTTCTCCCCTCGTCGCCGCTGCCATAACTCGAGCGCAATTCGGACCCAGGTTTCGTGCCTCGCCGCCCCGCCCCGCCCCCTCCCCTCCCCCAGCGCGTAAAAAAGGGGCCGCTTGCAAACGCAGCTCCGAAAATTAAACCCATCGCGCAGTTCTTTTTGCTCCGCGCGGTCGGAGCGCTGCGGCGGCGGCGGCGGCGGCGGCGAGAGGGAGGGCTGGGGCGACGGCGATGGCGGCGGAGAAGGAAGAAACGGGAGAGGCGAGACGGTGGGGTGGCGCTGGCATCGGTGGGAGCTGCGGCGGCGGAGACGATGACACAGAGGGACGAGATGACGGCGGCCTCGGCGGGAGGGAGAGAACGGGTAGTGAAACAGCGAGTGAGTTGAAGAATGACAGTGGTGGGGGTGGCAAAGCGTGCGATGTCTTTGGCAGGGGAGAGGACTGAGAGGGTTGGTTTGTTATTGATTCCGGGAGCGTCAGCAGCTGAGATCATTAGTCCCATAAGTGTAGTGCATGTTTTTTCGGGAGATGGCGGTGATCTTGCCCCGCTTGATGGCGAGATCCGGCGCCGACCTACCGTCGGCTAGCGGGGTTTCCCTCTAACCAGGACTCTACTACCAGCGGGGCACTGCCCCAGCCGGGACAAGCTCTGATCTCCCGACTGGTCTCTCGGAATATGTGGTAGTGTAGTGCATGTTAGTGTAAGTGTGTGTGTAAGAGGAGAGGATAGGACAAGGAAGAGGAAGAAAAGATCCCGCGCTGTCCGTGGCCTATTTGTTAGGGTACTGCTCCAGCATTCACCTGGTGTTGATGGGAGAAACCACGGAAAACTACCGATCAGAGCAGCAGCCGTCCGCTAGAATTCCCCTCCAGACAGCGTCTGAATTCGACCTAGCTGAAAAGTTAGAGTCGAGAATGGTGCCGCCGAGAGGAGTGTGAACCTAGGACCTCCCGGTGAGAGGCGCTGCACTGAGCTACCGCTCCCGGTACTCAGAGGGCGAAGGCGTTGGCAGCGGAGAGGGCGGGGCGGGAGCGTGGGTGGAGGCAGCGACGGCGATGTCGGGAGGGAGCGACTAGCAGGGATGTGGGGGAGTGGCGAATCCCCGATCGAGTCGGAGTACAGCGGCGACGACAGAAACCGTAAAGAGCGATAGCTCATAGGGCGGAGGCTGCACAGAGCATGGGAGCGGCGGGGGAGATGGCTGAAAGAAAAAAGGCAGTGGAAGAGAGGGTGATGAGCGAATCGGAAGGGGCGGTGGTGGAGGCGGCCATGGCGAAGATGCAGACGCTAGAGAGGAGGCTCGGAAACCATTTTCGAGGCTGCCTCGTGCGGAAAAAAAACCCTCACAGTCGCGCTACACAGCCTCTGCCGACGACCTCTCATGACTTTTGCTTTTTTTTCAGAATAGCTCCTTAGTATTGTGATGGTTTTTTTTTTTTCAGCTTTCTAGAAACTACATGTTACCGTGTAAACGCATTATTGGAGGTAGTGCATTCATTTTAGAATTTTTCATTTGCTCAAAAAATACAGTTGAAATGTGTTATTCTCGTGCAATAACGTGAATAAGATAAAAAAATAATAAAATTTGCTCATTTGGAATAAAAAGTAAATGGAATATGCAATAAATGGAATATTAGAAACGAATAGAATTATTGAACTCAATGAAAAACCATAACAGTTACGTCATTCGTAACTGGAGTCACGTTTAGCGTACGTTTGAATATGAAAGTATAACATTCGAGTACATCAGAGATCGTAATTCAGGTTGCGAACGGAATCGAAATGTTGTCTGAATGCTGTGGGTATAGTTTGTGATGACACATGTTGTAATAATTATTTCCAACGCAAGTAATTTTCTCTGGGAAATATTTTCATTAGAAGAGAATGCAGTGAATAACAGGTGTGCACATTGGCACGAGTTAAATGTACGTTTGTTTTACTCTGTTCTATAGTACGCACAGGGGAGTCATTTTTTGTGCTGCAATCACGTCAGTCCCAATTAAAATTTCTGTGACAAATAATATTTGTGAAACATGTTGCTTCTCTGATGCTAAACAATTTTAGATCTAGTTACGGAATATTCCATTCACAAGCGCATGGTGTTTTATGCAAATCATAGCAAATGTCCCATTGCATTTCTCTTTTTGATGTGGATATTCCAGATACGTTTATCACTCGCATGTTAACTGTACTGAGAGACATAAAATAGAGAGATTTGCTTATAATAAAATTTAACCCTTTCGAGTAATTGCTATATATGCTTTGTGAATAACGAATGAGCCAATTTATGAACATGTGGAGTATCAAACAAAATCAGTACTTCGTGCATGCTTTGAAATGTCATGATTTGTGGTTTAATGTCGGCGTGGTCTCATGACGACTACAATGGAATTCGAATCTTCTTACATTCAAATTTAATAGTTCAACTACAATAATAATTGACGACTTTAGTTTCAGCTGACTTTATTATTCATTTTCTTTACTGATATTGATTTGATGATTATTTTCTAATATAATATTATTGATCAACTATTTAAGGCAGATAAGTCATGCTAATTTCGTTTTCCTATTCCAACTGCAAGATAGTGCTTGAGGAATAGGAAAAGTAATTAACATAAATTGTAAGAAATGTGTTTAAAAATATATTTTGTGATTGATTTTGTAGAATTTGTTTTTAAAAGATGTTAAAATGTCAATGCATTAAACCTTTGAGAAAAAATATACATTAACTGAGTCATAAAAATAATTATCTGTAAGAGAAAAAGAATCATAACTAAGCGAAGACTCCACTTCTTGGAATAGATTTAATTTCAGTTTACATTTTTTCAAAAACAAAAGTACAGGTAAAATTGTTTAATACTTACTTAAAAGCTTCTAAATTAAATAAAATCATTATTTGAATTAAAACAGTGTTCAGTTTTATCATAAATTACAATAATAATAGTAATAATAATAATAATATTTATAGTAATAATAATAGTAATAATAATAATAGTAATAATAATAATAGTAATAATAATAATAATAATACTTTTTATAAACGATTTCCCATCAAAATATATAATTTCAAACGTACAAAGTGTGCCTAACAGAAGTCATTATGATCAAACGGACTGTTTCATCAGCGATGAGTCAGCACAAAATGAAACACTCCACGTGGTAACTTCTCAAAAGATTAACATCTATGCTCGGGCTGAATTGAAACTTAACGCCTAAAGAGTATACACTCCAATTATCACTCTAAATTGACCAAAAATTGAATGTTTTAATAGATTGCATTCAAAGAAACTTTTCTAGAATGGCATCATAATGCCAAAAAATGTAAATATAAACAATTTTAAATGATATGGTTGTAAACAGAGTATTACACGAGTATTCAAAATACACTGGAGCTGAAATTCAAAGAGTGAAAGAATGAGATTTTGCAGAAGAAACAGGGAAGTGAAAGAAATAACATATGTACGGCAATGGTGTTTAGTTTAATGTTATCTGTTCCAGGTGAAGTAACGAACATTATTCCGAAAGAGAAACGTCAGTCACCGAAAAATGCAACGGAGAAAATCACTGTTCTCGGTAAATAAATAGAAATTTGTAATAATTATATAGAATTTTTCAGCAAAGTGCATTGCCAAGGCCATATTTCCTCAATGATATCTCCAGGAGAATAAAGTGCTGCCCTGTTCTGCGTACACTGCGGCTTCTGAAGTGCCTATGTCAGCTCCCCTGCCCCGCACTTGCCCTGCACCGCCTTGCGCGAGCTACACATGAACGTGCGGCGGCCACGTGCGGTCGGCGGTGCGACAACCCGCTGCAAACGTGGGGGGGGGGGGGGGTCTCAAAAAGCGAGCAAGCGAGACGAGGGCTCTTAAGCGGGTCGTCCAGCAAACACTTCGCCTCTCCCGCCCGCCCTCCGCCTCCCATCGATTATTCCCCGGTTGCATCCAATCATTTCCGGGCGTATGCCGTGGCATATGCCCTAGAGCAACAGGCCACTCACTGTGAACGATTCATCCTGTTATGTTTTTTCCCATTCTGACTACTCTCCATGACCTAAAACCGGGAGTGGTAGCTCGGTGCATCAACTGATGTCACTGCAGCGCCTCTGACCGGGAGGTCCTAGGATCGAGTCCTCACGATGGTAGGATTTTCGACACTACTTTCTCAGCTAGGTCGAATTCAGTCGCTGCCTGGGGAAGAATTCTAGCGGCCGGCTACTCTGATCGGTAGTTTTCCGTGGTTTCTTCGATCAACACCATGCGAATGCCGAAACAATACCGTACCAAACGGGCCACGGACCGCGCGCGATCTGTCCTTCCTCATCCTTGTCCCATTCTCTCATACTTACACTAACATGCACTACACTTCCACATATTCCGGGAGACCGGTCGGAAGCTTAGAGCTTGTCCCGGCTGGGGTGGTGGCCCGCTGGTGGGAGAGTCCTGGTTGGGGGAAACCCCACTAGCCGATGGTAGGTCGCCGCAGGATCTCGCAATCAGGCGGGGGAAGACCACCGCCATCTCTCGAGAGAAAAAACATACACTACACTTACGGTACTAATGACCAAAGCAGTTGACGCGCCCGGAAAAACGATAAAATCAATCAATAAATTGGCGCGGCCAAAACACGAAATAATCAATCAATCGATCAAAATAACATGACCCTTTATTCACCGTATTGTATACCACACAAGTTTTCATATTTCAGGCAAGACTTATACAGTATAGTGTGAATCCATTTTAGATTATAAGTTATAACAACATAAGTTATCTTTATTTAATCACTTTATCCCTCATCACTGAACATTTACTATCAGGCAATGTTTGTCCTGCTGCCCTGAGTAGGTAGAAAAAGCTAAAACACCACACGAGGAGCTGATGACAGATGAGAGATGACAAACACGGGCGTGCGCCGGGGCTGCCCTTCGTCCGGGCAAAAAAGCAAGCAGACTCTCCGGGGGGGGGGGAGGCGGAGTCACGCGCTGCGCAGCGACAGCGGGGGCTCTGGGGGAGGCGACCAACACCAACACATGTAACGCGTAATAATAATGATAATAATAATAGTAATAATAATAATAATGTCCTGGATAGGGGGAAACTCCACTAGCCGACGGTTGGTCGGCGCCGGATCTCGCCATCCGGCGGGGGAAGATCACCGCCATCTCCAGAGAGATAAAACATACACTACACTTACGGGATTAATAACCAAAGCAGTTGACGCGCCCGGAAACACGAAAAAATCAATCATTATTATTTTCTTTATTAGTATTATCATTATTGTTATCATTATTATTATTATTATTATTATTATTATTACTATTTATTATTATTTCTCCAAAAATGAAAAACACACTACAATCATTGATGCTAACGTGGAGGGTAAATCTGTATGCTAATAAGGAGAAAATATGTACAGTGGTCATGAAACGTGGGGTATTCCAAGGAGACTCTCCTTCACCCTCATGGTTTTATCTGGCCTTAAATCCGTTGTCATCACTGTTAAATAATAGTACCATTGGCTACAAAATTAATTCATCAGATCATAAGACATTAAATCATCTTTTATTTATGGACCATGTGAAGCTTTATGCTGGAACACATCAAATCTCTGTTCCTTAATAGATAGTACCAAGATTTTCAACCAAGATATTAAGATGAGCTTCGGTTTGGATAAATGCGCCATCATAAGCATACTGAAAGGTAAACCAGAAAAGTTAGATAAAAATGTCCAAGGCATAGAAGTGCTGCAACCTGCTGCTGCTTACAAATATCTCGGAATATAACAGAATATGAAACTAGATCACAGCGAAATTGAACATGAGTTTACCGAGAAGTACAAGAAGGGGGTAACCAAAATACTGAATACGAAACTAGCAGGGAAAAACATAATTACGGCCATCAACAGCTGGGCTGTACCTACGCTGATATACAGTTTCGATGTTGTAAAATGGACTGATGCGGACCTAAATTCATTGGATAGACTTACTAGAGGGCTTCTTACAAAATTCAGATGTCTGCACCCTAACTCTTCTGTGATCCGTTTGTATTTACCAAGAAGGGAAGGTGGTCTAGGGTTACTTAATATTTTGAAAATCTGCAGAACCCAAGAACAAAAAATTAGGGACCCTATATTTAGGTCTGAGGCACTGACACTGCACTGACACTGGATACACTCCACTTAATTTAAGCAACCAACGCCCAAATATTATAATACCAAATCTAAACGAGGAAATAGCAAACTGGCAGCAAATGATGCTTCATGGTAAATTTCCAAATTCTCTATTGAACCCTATGGTTGACAAATCTGCGTCCTTAAAGTGGTTGAGCAATGGTTACTTGTACCCCAAACTGTATGTTCTGTAGCAGCAATTCAGGATAAAGTAATAACTAAAAACTTTGAAAAACATATTTTAAAAACAAATGATATCGACAAAAGTAGAAGATGTGGTAATAACGGACAGGCTATCGAGCACATAATGGCTGGGTGCAGTACTTTGTAAGAGAGTGCCTATTTAGGCAGATAAATCCTTCACCGAGAACTAGGAATGAAACTTGGAATGTTGGGGAATAATGCTCCAGCATATTACAAGTATGCACCAGTTGCTGTGCTCGAGACGAAGCTGCACGTCTTATGCTGGGATCGGCCTATTTTGACGGATAAAACAGTTGATCATAACCGCCCTGACATCCTCATAATAGATAAAGAAAAGAAAACAGCCTCTATAATCGATGTTGCAACCCCTTTGACTCACAACTTGCAGAAGTCCGAAGCAGAAAAAATCAGAAAATATGAGAACTTGGCAACTGAATTAAAAAAACGTTTGGAAGTTGCATGAGATCTCCCATTTGCCAATGGTTATATCCGTTGAAGAAGTCGTCACTAGGAACTTTAAAATAAATCTGGAGAATTTAGATACCAAAAATATCTTTGATGAAGCCCACAAAGCCACCCTTCTTCAAACATGGCATATTGTCAGGAAATTCCTAAATGCGTGGCATTCATGTAGGTCAGGATGGATTTCCTTCCTGCGCAGTCCGAGCCGAGTCCTACGTATAACGACAGATGATATATTTTCGTGCTAAAGCAGAGAAAGTGTGAATAATAATAATAATAATAATAATAATAATAATGATAATGATAATGATAATGATAATGATAATGATAATGATAATTATTGTTGTTGATGTTACTGTTATTTATTTGCAGTATTATTTGTTGTGGCGTGAAACGTACGTGCTAGGGAGAATTACAGAGCAGTGAAGTGAAGTGGATGGGTGAAAAGGCCTGAAAAATGAAATTATATAATTTAGATTTGAGTACTTGAATGGCATTTCAATGCAGATTTTGTTAAAATAAAATAAACGTAACGTGCCAGCAAGAATCATTGCAGAATTAATGGCAAAGTCGATCAAGCGAAAAGTCCTAAAAGATGACTGTAGTGAGACCCTTAGAATTACGATTGAAAAATGGAATAGGGCGGGAAAAAATTCATGGAACGAGGCTTGGTGTTCAAGTATTTTCTCCTCATCCATCCATGGGGTATCTATTAACCTTGCAGGGGTATGGCCTCACTTTGAGTTTGCCTCTTAAAATGCTCATTTCAATGTTCTCATATGTTTTTCGGCATGATTTGTATAGATTATAATATTATTTTTTGTGAGATTATCATAATATACAGAATCACTCGTTAAAGACATCCCAAACCTCCAACAGTACTTACTGAACTGACACAAGAGGCATTACCAGCTGGCAGTCAGTTCCTCTGACTGGCTAAAGAACGTATTAGGCCGAGCTTTTCAATGCATTACTCGATTGATTTGTACTGACAAAATAATCGTCTTCTAGCCAGCGGCCTGCCTTCTAGCGGCCGGCTGCTCTGATCGGTAGTTTTCCGTGGTTTCTCCGATCAACACCAGGCGAATGCCGAAGCAGTACCCTACCAACCGGCCACGGACCGCGCGCGATCTTTCCTTCCTCTTCCTTGTCCTATCCTCTTCCCTTACACACACACACACACACACACACACACACACACATGCGCTACACTACCACATATTCCGGGAGACTGGTCGGGAGCTTAGAGCTTGTCCCGGCTGGGGCGGTGCCCCGCTGGTGGGAGAGTCCTGGTTAGAGGGAAACCCCACTAGCCGACGGTAGGTCGGCGCCGGATCTCGCCATCCGGCCGGGGAAGATCACCGCCATCACCCGAGAAAAACATGTACTACACTAACGGGACTAATGAGCAAAACTGTTGACGCGCCCGAAAACAAGAAACAATCAATCCATCAACCTGGTGGTGGTTGGAGAAACCACGTAAAACAGACGTTGGCTTGAGCCACCTCATCCAATGAAGTGGAGTTGGCGTGAGCTAACTGTATTCAATAGATGTCGTACGGTTCCGCTGGGGGCGGGGCGCGGGGCGCGAGCGTTCCCAGGAACTCGACACCCGCCACCCGAGCCGGCGCGCGCGCGCCCTGTGCCGCGTGGCGCGTGGCGCGTGGCGGGTGGCTGTGGCTGTGGCTGTTTGCGGCGCGGGTGGCGCGCCATCAAAGCGGGCGCGCTGCGCTGTGTGCGCTGGGGATTGCACGGCGTCGGGCGCCTCAAGCAGCCTCTCCGAGCGTTTGCTCAGGGGCGGGGATTTGCATCGCACAGATCAAAAGGCGAAACAATTCATCAACTCAGCTCGCTCCTACCACATGGCCAAGTCGCTAGCCTTTCCCCGCTGACGTCCGGGTTTGGTCCCCGTCGAATTTCATGTGAAATTTGTTCCAACAAAACGAGTTTGGCTGCTTCACAAGAGCTAGTCCAACCCCTGTGAAGTGTCCTAAACCCTACCCCTATCCCTATTTCTTCACAACTCTGGCCGCTGGGTAGTGACGCAGGAGGCGCGTACGCGGAGATGCTACCTGGCAGTCCTCTTGACAACGGACTGCGACATGACGTGTCATGACATAAAGTTAATGAAGGATTACTTCCCAAAAAGCGCGCAAGTTAATGGAGGATTATTCCCCAACGCAAAGCGCTCAACGCCCCTTAAGGGGCTTGGAGTCGCGTTGCGTCAAGTTGTAGACGCAAAAAATTAAAAAAACTGGTTTCTTTTTGTGTCATTTATTGGACTGGAAAATTACAATTAATATTTGCTTTAGTTTATGTACAAATTACAAGCTTCCTTCACTAATGAGTGTGTTTAACACAGATGCATGACAGAACAATTCCCCCAACATGATTTTCTCATATGAATAATGCTGTTTTCAAATCCTATGGCATGCACACAATTTTACTTTTAACTATTTTTATGAAGTACTGACATAAAACGTCTTTAACATATGCCAGTGTAAATAGGGACTCAAAAGTTCCAAAATATTATTTGAAATAAAAATAAATGCCAATTCTATCGGTGAACGTTTTAATTCCAATTTGTTTGACAATTACAATTTTTAAAAGTATTTTCATGTGTTGAAAATTACTTTCATACTTCTTTTTTTTTCATCTGTAGTTTTGTTGAAATATGTGCTTGCAGTATGTGGCATTGGACTTTCCAATGATTCCTAGTAACTGCTAATGTTATATTCCTCTGCAAAAATTCTCAACATGTCATGGCCTTGTATGTTACCTCCATACGAGACATGAACTGGTAATTATACTATTTCAAAATTATAATCGCTCTAAAAAATATTTGCAGGTATGGATGATGTGAATAGTTAAAATTTAGTACAGCTACATCTTTCGATTTTTTGATAATATGTGCAAAAATGCACATATTGACCACCAATATATTGTTTTGCGTTATTCTCCCATCTATATATAAAACCATTCTCAAATAATTCCGAACATTCTGTAAAAAATTCTACTACAACTACACTTGGTTCTTCCCCGGATTTCCTTCACACTTCCAGATTATTTTCCCCTAATCTTTGAAGAGATTAAAACTCCGCAAACTCAGTCTAATTTGTGTTTACTTCAACTTCCGAAATTGCTTTATTAATCGCTTTGTATGCGAATCAACATAAACATGAAAATGCGACTGTTTTGTGTTTACGTGAATAAGGTGTTAGTTAAGTCTTATAAGCATAATTTGTGGGTCAAATTCATTTGAAAATTGGTATTTGCATACTTAAGAATAAAAATGTGAGAAGTCGAACGTAAGAGCGTTCTTTCATTTTCTAGCATTACTCATAGTTTGGTGTTCTCCGTATTCACTTGAAGTTCTCCAAAATTAATAAGTTCCAAGGTAATACTGTTCTTGGGGTATTGGTAATTTATTTGAAAAAATAAGTTATGCGGATGAAAATGAAATTTGCCGCACGATTCATCTGATTTACTTGTTCACTTCAAGATGGCCAATATTAGTGTTGCCATCCTTTTCAAAGAAAAGTACGGCGTATGAGTCAAAAAGTTCCTTTTGGTACTGGAGTTTAATCGATGACCCCTACGTAGATCTATTTAGAGGCGTTGATTTAATTCCCGGCATACTCACTAAGATTGCAGCGCCAACACATTTTTTTTGGAAATTTCTTTGAATCTTTTGGCCGTATCCGAAAACACATTATCAGTTCCCCGCCAGGAGACCGAGACGCATCGAATGACGCTTCATATGTCTCGATTGGTGGACGGGAAGTGGTCTAGGCGTGAGTGATGGATCCTCACGCACATACATACACATACACAGTTACTGAAATACTGTGAAGAGATTAAAACTGATGCGTCACTACAATATTTACGATTATTAGCACACAACATACATTTATAGAACATACGTATACTTTGGAACTATTTCGAATATTTGTGGAACTATACATTTTTGGAAATACAGATGCTTGAAGCTTTTGTATTAGAACTACTGTATTCCAATCGTCCGTCCCTTATTAAACAATATTTGATAAAACTTGTACTAAGATCGCTTACATCTTGTAACCATACTATCTGGGCCAGTGACTTAGATATTCTTTATGTACAGAAAAAATATTTCTCGGTGACTTATGTGTCGACTGACGCCGTGAATTCCCTACTTCTGACGCGATATGATCTACATTTGCCCCACGCACGGCCTTTAAAGAAGCCTAGGTGGGAAGTGCGTTTGTCGATCCGCGCATGCGTGATCTCGTTTGGAAGAACTTACCCTTTAACACTAAAAAACGGAGAAAGACGCATACTTAGAAGACCGGTTCTGGGTCAATTGACCCACCTTCTATTTATTCTCAATATATTGATTTAATTTATTTTATTTACTTTTACAGTGGGATAGTGTATTACATGATATTATACAATTAGATTTTCATCATTGAAAAAGTATTAGGTTGTATTTTATTACTTGAAAATAGTACATATAATGTAAACATGAAAGTATTAAAAAATTATCTAAGCAGAACCACAGCTAGGTTGATACACTTTTACATGTTCCAGAGACGTATTTAGTACATTTTTTGCATATATCTTTTGTTTTCTTGTCATTGTAAAGTCTAATCTGACAACGAACACGTTTCACATTTGATGCTGGGATAATCTGAGCGGCAGGTTGCATTCCGGCGGCACTTTCCCTGCTCTTTCGATATGGAGTTGCCAATTGCTCTGTGACTTCCCGAATGAATTGTTTGCGTGTTTTCCTTGTTTCTGAAACGATTTTGAATAAAGGATGTGCATTTATCATAGCCAGGTCGGGAATGTGAAAGGTGCACACTAGCCATCGTCGTGTTCCTGCACATACAGTATATTTTCGGACTAATTGGGTAAACAATATCAACACAAATTCAGTATCATTGTAGAATCAAACAGTTTCTGAAGTCTTTTCATTGGCACCAACAGTAACTGTTGCAATCGTCTGTCCCTTGTTCAGCCGTATAGGATAAAAACATCGCTTACATCTTGTACATACTAACATCGCTTACATCTTGTAACCGTACATTTTTCTTCACTTTGCCTTCATAATGTGTTAGCAGTGTTGATCAGCAAGCCGCAATACATACTCACCTAATGACCAGTTGGCTGACTGAATTAGTTCATCTTTCCCCAATAATGGAAACCCATTCACAGCATACCTTTCTTTTTCATCTGTGAGAAGCCAATATTTAATTTTAGTTTCTGCCCGTTTCTGTCAAAGTGAGCTCCTCCCGATGGCTACACGATCGGAACGCCGAACGCCTTATTTGCCCTGACAACAATCAGAGTTCTACGAAGGAAGTAGAAACTACAAAAAGAATTCTCCATTGTTACAATCTGCTCCCCTACTGCAGTCGTAAATGAAGTAAATATTTCACAACTTTTGGTCAGATATATGAAGTTCATGTTACGTAGCTTCTGAATCCTCGAGTCCATATTCTTTTGCAGTAACAAAAGAAGTTCGATTTCCTGTACTGCGGCTGTGGCTTCAAATGTTTGGGTTCAAATTAAAAAGAATGCGAACTTATGAAGACCACAGAGTCTCGCGGACAGAATTTTCAGTAGTTGCAAACAATAATACCATCCAATTGCAATGTTGGAGTAAAGCAAAAAAAAAAAAAAAAAAAAAAAATTGAGTAACGGTCAGATGAATATTTTAGAAGATATTTTAATGACCAGATTACTATAATTTTTTAAAATTAGTGTTTTATTTGACGATATGTAATAATCCGTTTATGACACCCGAACTATAGAATATGATGTGTAAATATTTAAAATAATTTAAAGTTATTTATGAAACGCACGGTTATAACAATGAGATGTTTCGTTTGTTCAAAATCTTTCAAAATGAAAATTGTAATTTTGGGTCATTTGCGCATTATTTCAAAAATCTTTAAAAATACATCAGGTTTTTGTTATTAGTTATTTTTTAAAAGTTAATTTTAAAAGGGTAGATATATACGTAATATAGAAATAAAGGTCAATGAGAATTTATTTTAACGTAATTCTAGCGGCAACTAGTGTTATAAATCTGTTGTTGTTTTCAGAAAGTTATTTTCTGAGAGAAAGAACAGCCAAGAACAATTGACCTACCCGCGCTACAATATTAAGGCTCCCACGGACCCGCGGAAAGTATTCGCAGCCTTCGCGAAAGTCCGCACCGGAAGTTTCGCGTCACATATTAGCTTAGGCGGCGGTCGGCAGGCGGGCGGCAGGCGGCGGATTGGTAGCGTTTTTCCGCTGCCGTTTGACTTTCGCTGTGAAAACCGAGGCAAATACTCGCCAGATGTTGAATATCTTTAGTTCGCCTGATCGTCTAGCACGATCGTCTAACACGATTAGAAGTCAAAAAAGTACTTCTAATCGTGTTCAGTAATTTAATTAATTTGAAATAATATTAAATTTGATTTTTAAAATTTTGTATTCTTAAAATTTTGTATGTGTTTTGCAATTTGATTCAAAATTTCATCTAAACAGTCACTGATCGTTCTAGTAAAAGCGTTTCTCGTCCTTTGTGACATCTATGTATGAAATAGTGCGTACTTCTTCCCTTCTAGGTAGAAATCATGGACCCCTTTTCTTCGTTTCGTAAAGAGAGATTAACAATTTGATGGAAAATTGTAGATAAAGAGAGCAAAAGCACTGTACCGCATGCGCTCAGAAAATGTACTACGACTGTAGGCATTTTCTATCTCGAACATGAAATGACACGAGCGCGTTTTGTTTATCAGATGAGGAAAACTGTCACCAAACGATTGATGCTGCGGTATGAACGGACTCGCGAATTTTGCGGCCACGTCTAGCGCGGAACTTTTCGCTCCGCACTTGCTACGAATCATCCGCGTCGGTATGCGGGAACCTTTATTTTTTACAACTGAATAAAACTCACTAGTTATTCTCGCTGTTATCATAGATGGAGATATTCACGTTGTCAATATCTAAAGATGCGCTCTTTTTTTCCCCCTAGGGCTCGTATCCAGCCGACAGCCGGTTGCCCTTTACGTCCCGAAGGGACGCATATTCGACCATACACTAGACAAACACTTGCGGGCTCCTCTGATCTGGGGTCAGCAGAACGCGAGGCCCTCCGCGACAACACACACACAAAGTCAAGGGACAAACAGCCATGCCCAAGGCGGGACTCGAACCCGCGAACCTTCGGACCGAAGCGCTGAGTCGGTACTCGCTCTTAGCCACCTCGGCCATCCAGGTCGGCGCTCTTTTTTACTTTAATAAATAAATGAAATATGAAAAAAGCACTAAAAATGATAAGGTTCAGTCCAGTTTTAAAATCTCTTTACCGCGAAAATTCAGGAAGAACATTACCGATTTCTGATTTCGGTTTCCGATTCCGATTTAAAAAAGTAACACAATATCTCGCTTGCATCGTTGAAAGGAAGAACGTGTGCCTCCATTGCCGCGCGCGCGAGACAATGTTATCGCGCGTGGGGAACGACGGAGCACGCGGGAGCGGGGCGGAGAGGAGACGGAGCAGGGCGTGGCGAAGGAGCAACCGCGGGAGGGCGTGGAAGAGAAGGGTGGAGGAGGACGGGTGTGAGGTCTGTGTTGAGGACCAGATGGAAACGGAGGAAGGGGCGCGCGGGGGCGGGAGGGGCGGCAGTCATGGGGCAGAGGAAAGTGTGAGGGAGGTTGGAATGGAGAGGCACGGGTGGGGAGAGGCGTGAGGATGTGGCGGGACAAGACGGGAGGGTGTGGCGGGACGGGTAGTAGAGTGATGGGGTGTGGCGGGATAAGGTGTGGAGGGATGCGGTGTAGCGCGACGAGTAGTGTCGGGATAGGGTGAGGAGGGATGGGGTGTAGCGTGATGGTGTGTGGAGGGATGGTGTGTGGAGTGATGGTGTGTGGAGTGATGGTGTGTGGAGGGATGGTGTGTGGAGGGATGGTGTGTGGAGGGATGGTGTGTGGAGGGATGGTGTGTGGCGGGATGGTGTGTGGAGGGATGGTGTGTGGCGGGATGGTGTGTGGCGGGATGGTGTGTGGCGGGATGGTGTGTGGCGAGATGGTGTGTGGCGGGATGGTGTGTGGCGGGATGGTGTGTGGCTGGATGGTGTGTGGCGGATGGTGTGTGGCGGGATGGGGTGTGGCGGGATGGGGTGTGGCGGAAGGGGTGTGGAGGGATGTTGTGTGGCGGGATGGGGTGTTGAGGGATGGTGGTGGAGGGATGGTGGGTGGAGGGATGGTGTGTGGAGGGATGCGGTGTAGAGGAATGGGGTGTGGCGGGATGCGGTGTGGCGGGATGGGGAGTGACGGTACGGGGAGCGGCGGGACGGGGCGCGCAGGGGGCGGGGCCGAGCAGAGGCGGGGTCCCCGGGGCGCCGTGCGTCAGCCGTCGCCATGTGGCCGCCGTCGGGGGACGCCGCTGCGACGTTCATCACTCGTGGCCGCGCCGACAACATGGCTGCCTCCCGCCGCCGCTGAGAAATGGCCGCCGCGAGACGCCGCCGCGCCGCAAGAAACAAATGACGGGCGCGGAGCGGCGCGGGCGCGCAAACACGACCATTACCCGCGTCGCCGCCCGCGCCCCGCCGCCTCCGCCTCCACGTGCAGGCGAGCGGAACGCGGCGGCGCGGGGTCGCCCGCTCGCCCCGAACAAAACACGGGTCATGAGGCGCGCGAGTTACGAGCGGGCGGGGGCGGGCGTCCTCCGCGTTTCTTCCCGGCTGTTGATTCGCGCGGCGCAGTCTTCGAGCGAGGAAGCGGGCACAGGGACGACGTCGCGCCGCCCGCGGGAGGACGGGGTCAAGTTGGGAGTGGGGCGAGGCGGACTGCGTGGCCGGGGATGACGGTGGAAGCGAGACGGGAGCAGGGGCCTGGACAGCGGCAAAGGAGTGGTGACGTTGAATGGAGAAAAGGAGCAAGGAGGGAGCGGGCAATCGAGACTCGAGTGGGAGGAAGCGTAAGGGATGTGTGAGCGTGAGTGAGCGGGTGGGAAGGGGCGGAGTGTCAGGTGGGAGCGGAGCTTGAGCGAGATAAGGCAATGCGTGACTAGGCGAGAAGGGGGCGTGGTGGGTGCTGGGCAAAGCACAAGCATGGCGGGAGGGAAGCGAGGGGTGCAGAGCGGGAGCGGAGTGCCAGCGAGACAGAAGTGGGTGGGAGCGAGCAGGGGTGAGGCGGGTGCTGGTACAGGGCGGGAGAGAGCCAGAGTGAGCACGAGTGAGCCGAGGGGTGGGTGGGGTTGGGAGCGGGGGGTGAGTGAGATGGGCGGGAACGCGTAGGAAGCGGGACTGGAGCGGGGCAGGAACGGAGCAGTAGCGAGCGAGAGCGGAAGGGGGTGCGGGCCGGGAGGGAACGGGGGAATCGGTACGGGTAGGGAGGGAGAGAGTGGGAGCGTGGAGGGAGCGGGCGGTCGCGAGGGGACGGGAGAGTAGGCATGTGCGTGGCAGGAGAGGGTAGGTGACGGGAGCGCGCGAGAGCGGGAGCGGAGACGGAAAGGAAGAGTAGGTACAGCGGAGAGGGAGAGGATGGGAGCGGGGAGGGAATGTGACGGGAGCGGGAGTGAGCAAGAGCGACAGCGGGGTGGGGGCGGGGGCGGAAGCGGGGGCGGGGCGGGGGCGGAGCGGGGGCGGGAGCGGGGGCGGAGCGGGGGCGGAGCGGGGCGGGGGCGGGAGTGAGAACGGGGGCGGGGACGGGAGCGGGGACGGGAGCGGGGACGGGAGCGGGGACGGGAGCGGGGACGGGAGCGGGGACGGGAGCGGGGACGGGAGCGGGGACGGGAGCGGGGACGGGAGCGGGGACGGGAGCGGGGCGGGAGCGGGGAGGGAGAGGATGGGAGCGTGAGAAGAGCGACAGCTAAGAGGGCTGGAGCGTAGCGTAGTGAGCGTGGGCGGAGCGACGCAAAACTTGCGCTGGCAACGTCGGCCGGACAACTTTCCTTTCTGCGTCATCTGCGCGCTGCGTCTCCGAATGCGCGCACTCCATATAACAAATGAATGTGCAGTCATAAGTCTGCGCGTGTGCCCGCGCTCGCTGGCGCATGAGGTTCGCTGTGACAAAGTTAGCGTGCGGCTGCCTCGCCGCCCTTTGGGACCGTCGCGTCGGCGGCGGCGGCGGCGGCGGCGGCGGCGGCGGCGGCGGCGGCAGCGCGGTCGGGGGGGGGGGGCGGTCTCCACGACACATATTTCAAGAGGCCCCGAGAAGGGTGTGGGTCAATTTAAGGAGTTTTACTGTCTTCGCGAACGCAGTGCATATGGGGAGAAAACAAAGCGGAAGAGGGGGGTCTTTAATATGCCGAGTGCTTTTCGGCAGAAGGAAGACGCACTGTTGGCCCACCTTCATTATACTAATTTTTAAATGGACCTGTCAAGATGCACGGAGATCGATATAAAGATTCCTCTTCTGATGTTTTTATGACTGTCTGCTGGATCTTTTGTTTTGACTGAAACTAATTGTCGATGCTACTACGCTGTAGCATCTTGTCAAATTTAGATAATGTAAAACGTGTTTTGACATAAAGTCGGCTCTAAAGGAAAATATGTCAATGATTTCATTTCTTCTTGTTTGCCGTTTTAGGAAAGTTTGACACTAAAGCATAATTTGGGGTAATGTGTTGGGACTAACATTACTCTCCAGGTCACTTTAGTTTAATGAATAGTGTTGATTAATCAATAATGCCCCATCAAATTATGAATAGAATTTCTTTAGTTTTAGGCTTTTTAGGTTCTATTCACTCAATACTGTAAGTGTGAATTTTTTTTCTGATTTTTTTCTGATTTCTTTAAATGATATGTTATATAATACTTTAGTATGTGCTCTAGCCCGAATAATGTTTTCATTTTAAATTGTTTAAGTATAAAGTAATTTATGAATTACATTTCATCATTTTCAAATTTTCTTATTCTTTGAAAACATAGCAAAAATGTATATTCAAAAATAGGGACTGTTCGTTTAAATTCAATGACATACTACATCTAAACGCAATAATTTTCTTATATCCAATCTGACTCGTCAGGTCTTAATGAATGTTGCCAGTAAAAAATATAATCGAACAAACATCTTTGCAATAAAGAATAGAACAAAGGCGAAAGATAATTCCTAAACAGCCATGATCTTTCAACTATCGATTGTGCAGACAACTTCTTCATATCCATTCCATTGAGAGGATAAAAACATATTTGACTTGCAATTCACTCTGTGTATTCACTACTGACTGCTCGTTTACGCCATGACCTAGTATTTTGAATAACGAAGAAGGAACGTCTATGTCCGAGCCTTTCAGGTAATCATTCGTTTCTTTAACACATTATTCGTTTATTAACAGAGTAAATTAACAAGTGTAAAGAAGTAAGCATTAATCTACCTCTGTTAATGTGTGTATTTCTTGCATTTTTGTTCTCGAAATTCGTCGATAACGATGCCATTACGGTGTGCACACTTATCAGCGCTCTTCAGTGTGATAATGTTCCGAGTCAATCTTAAATTTAGAGAGGGAAGGATGATGAAGGAAGAATTTCAGAGTAAAATCACTGTCGATTCTCTTCACAAATCCCATCCAAATATCAAATCTGTTGTGTACATCTCTGCTTTCCATGCATTGGAAGATATGACCAAAGAGGTGATTTTGGAAGACTGCTCAGCTCTTCCTCGACCATTTCATAACGAATTCATAGTGAGTTGCTTGCCGGTTTACATTGTAAGTTTGTAAACTGCCATTCTCCGCGAGTCCGGTGGCGCCTTTGAGAAGCGCCCGTGATTTCGGCCAGGCCGTTTGGGAAGGCGTTTGGGACTGCGGGGGAGCGCGGCCTATTACGGCGCGCATCGCTGCGACATCATCAATAATGCAGGCGCGCCTTCGGCAGCCACGGCGACGGCGGGGGAGGCGGCGGAGATGGAAGCGTTGGCGGAGGCGTTCAGGAAAGTAGTGGCGACGGCGATGGTTGAGATAATCAGCGTTGGCGGAGACGCTAACGGTTAGGGGTGAGGGTGAGGTTGACGGTGACGGAGGCGTAGGCAGAGACGGGAAGGTGGCGGAGAGGGTGACGTTGGCGAAGACGTGGGCAGTGGCGGAGAGGGCGACGGTGAGGATGGCAATGAAGGCGGAGACGGGTACCGTAGTGGAAAGGGTGACGTTGGCGAAGGCGGGGGCAGTGGCGGAGAGCGCGACGTAGGTGGGGATGGCAGTGAAGGTGGAGACGGGAACTGTGGACAGGGTGATGTTGGCAAAGGCGGGGGCAGTGACGGAGAGGGTGACGTTGGCGAAGGCGGGGGCAGCGGCGGAGAGGGTGACGCTGGTGGGGCTGGCTATGAAGCCGGAGTCGGGAACCGTGGCGGAGAGGGTGATGTAGGAGAAGGTGGCAGCAGAGGAGACAGTGAGGGCGATGGGGGCGGTGGCGGGGAGTCGATGGCCGAGGCTCCACCTCGCGCCGCGTGGCCGCATTCCCGCGCGCCGCCGCATTACGCTAATGAGGCCTCGTTAATAATGCAGAGGCCCACAGAAGGCAATTTCTGCCCTTAATCAAATGGAGCGCGCGTTAGGCCGCGCCGTCATTTTAATTCCGCTGTCGTCATCGCGTCCCGGGTGGCGCGATCGGGACAAAGGGCCGAAGGAGAGAAAACAGGGAAACGCAGAGGGTTACGTTGGAAGGCGTGGTGAGAATAAGAAGGGGGCGTGTACCCGATTTAAACAAATGCCTCACAACATATTTAGAGGCATGTGGCAACTGGACAATTATAGTGATAGAGGGCACGCTCATGTTTACCGTACTTTGATTGAAGAAGGTAATCTGCATTGTTGTACATAATGACGACGTCTGACTATTCCCGGGGTTATTTACCCGTACGAAGTTAATAAATGCGAACATACTAATAGAATTCCAAGTTGTGGTAGCAGTATTCTTTATAGAAGCTACATTATTTTATTGACGGAAGAACGTGTATAATCTTCGTTGAGGTGAGAATGTAGAATGCAGTATAGTGTAATGTACAGAATGGTACAGCCAAAAACACAGCAAATAACCCTAGATTTGTTCATTGTTGTTTGAACGAATGGGGATGTATGTGCTTTTGGGTGTGTGGGCGAAAACAATGAGAATAAACACATTGACAATCGCAGTGTCTTCATTGCAGTAAATTATCTGTAATGAAAGCTTTGAATATTTATTTCGACCACCTTAAACATACTTGAGATTAAACAGTAATTATCTCTTCAAGGTGGGGGGGGGGGGAAAGAAACGTGTTCTCTGAATACCACGTTCAGCTCTTTATTAAACTCGATTTTAGGTAATTTGTTTGCCATTGTTGAAGCAAGGCGTAAATTGCAATGAAACGAGTACTGTTTGCTGTAAATTAGAACCCCATAGTTGTTTATTTGTGTTACTGCCATTAAGCATCCTTTCTTAAATTTTCATTTTGTGGGTTTATGAAACCATCACTTATTTATTGATTCAATGTGCTTTATTTGTGTATACTGTTAGCTTAGGTATTAGCTTCAGTGTGATAGGGTGAAGCCATTGTTCCGATGTCAGATTTACCTCTTTCGTTTTTGTTCATATCAGCAAAATCATTGTCTGACTAACTCATACGCGCTTTTAACGTAGAAACCAAGTGAGGAAGGTGAACCGTCTCTGAGATGCTGCACTATCAGTAGGACTAAAAAGGTTGTCATAATTACAAATCCACCAACTGGTTGTGAGGGGTCGGAACGTTGTCACTCAACGAGCTAGAAAAACATAGAGAGCCAAACGGCCTAGTTTGAGCGCTCCTAACGTGATATTCGCGAAAT
This sequence comes from Teleogryllus occipitalis, assembly GCA_011170035.1. Classification (NCBI taxonomy): domain Eukaryota; kingdom Metazoa; phylum Arthropoda; class Insecta; order Orthoptera; family Gryllidae; genus Teleogryllus; species Teleogryllus occipitalis. The sequence continues at coordinate 44,593 of BLKR01001812.1, read as the reverse complement.
ATGGCCTCCGAGTTTTAAGGAATTGTAGTGATGTGAACCGTGATTATCATGCCTCTATATTAGCTCTGTCTTCAGTTTCTTTTTATATGTAGAAAATTACTTCCTCTAACACGTTGTGTAGCCAGAATCCATGTTTTAATGCCGAAAATCGATTGATGAAGAAACGTCTGGCTGTCATTACGTCTAATTGAGATAAACGCTAGCGCCTAAGCCGTTCAGGCTATTTTCTAAAAAATAGTTAATAATTGATGGCTTTAAAGAAACTCGAAGCTCTGAAAGTTTGAAAAGGATATTTTCATTTCGTGGAGTACATTACATTGAGCCACAAACACATTTTCAAAATTTTCTAAAAAATTGCTTCAATTTTTTTATCAAAATTGGATAGAGTAAAAGACACTTAAAACAAAGACACAGGCCTCGTTTTCGTTCAATTTTTTTTAATTCTAGAAAATTTAAAAAAATATTTTTTGTCTTCCTACAACTTAATTATTGCAGGTAGAGATTTTTTCCTTTCTAAAAATCTGATTTTCAACAACAGAGATTGACACAACGCTCAAGTATAATTTTTCGAAAGTATAAGTAATTTGCGCATAATTCGTTAAATGTAAAAATATTAAACAACTATTTTCTAAAAGAAGAGCTCCAAATGTTTGCTTTAAATTTTTTTCATGTATTTATCAAAGAACGACAGAAAAAATTGATGGGCTTTGTGCATGAAGGGGTTAGCTCACTTTTTAGTTTTGTCGTCAAAACTTTCCTATGAGTTTGCTATTAGTTGCTATGCTACTTTTGATGAAAATCACAATATTTGTGATATAAAAAGTAATAATTTCTAGTAATATTAAAAAAAGTTCCATGCAAGTTTACTAAATCTTAAATATTTCCTTTGGTAATTTTCCGAGTTAATACCTTCTTGCATTAATCCCTTCAATTGTGCTAGTCTCATTTCCGGCGAACTCTCCACATCGAAAACTGGAGAAAGTTAACATTGCAAAATTGTAATATTGATGACAGATTTTTATCCTTAATGAAATATGTTCTAAATAAAACTAGTGGTGACACAATAGCACATACACTATCTGTTGTTGTTTGTCAAGACTCAACAATATTACACTTACTGCATAAACCTGAAAAAGTGTTTCCAACCACAAACATTTTTCCCCCGAAAAGTTTGACACCTTTTAACATGGCGAAGAGTGAGACTCTTCAGTTTCAAAGATGGATCTCTGACCAACATCTTCTCCAGAAGTGGAGAGGGCGTTGCTCAAACTCCTTGGCGTCAATAAATTTAACAAGTGAATAGCATTAAACCAGGTGATCAGCAATATAAATGTCGAAGCTATCAAACAAAACAGGTCTTTGCAATTTGCCAATAACGATCCAGGAAGCATCATATATACATATAATATATATACATATCATATATAGAAAAGGATATTCATGCGAGAGTCAGGTCGTCACTGTCAGTCAGGACATTGCTGATTCTCTCGATGAAGGTTCCATTGTTCATGCAATTATTATAGATTTCACAAAAGCGTTTGACCTCGTTTCCCATGATAAATTAATACAAAAAATTAGTAAGCTTAACGTAGACAGAAGAGTTGCTCTCTGGATTCGAGAATTTCTCAGCTCGCGTACTCAACGGGTGCGAATCGGATCAAATTTCTCTTCGAGGGCGGAAGTAACGTCCGGAGTGCCACAGGGAAGTGTCCTAGGTCCGTTGTTATTTATAGCGTATATTAATGATATTTGGCAGGGAATTGAATCAAAAATACGTCTTTTTGCAGATTATTGTATAATTTATCGGGAAATTAACAACACAAGTGATACAGAAATATTGCAGGTTGATTTAGATACGCTAGAATCATGGGCTATCACAAATGAAATTAAATTAAATCCCAGCAAGTTCAAGTGTGTATGTGTGAGTGTGTATGTGTGAGTGTGTGTGTGTGTGTGTGAAATATAATGAGAAAAAGCGACACAAACTTTGCAAGACTAGTAATTTCTACTAGTAATTGACAACTGTTTGTTACAAAATTGTCTTTGGTAAATTTGGCCTGGCGAAATGTTATTAGATTTTTACTTTATATAAAAATTTGAGTTAATATATTAAATATATAATATTATATTTATTGTTAAAATATTAAATATATAATATTAAAGTTATAAATATTTTCTTGAAAAAAGTTTAAATAAGAGAATATGAGATACATACACAATTATGTGAGTTACTGTTTAACAAGTGAATTTCGTGGAAAATATTCCACGTTAATGCCAGTAACGAGAACCGTACAGTTTTACCAGCAAATTATTTTTCCCATTAGGGAAAAAGTATTGAAATAACGAGTAAAATTGATATCGCGGATCAGAATAAATCTAATTCTATTTCTGAAAAGTTTGGAAGGTAATTACCATTAATTTTCAGAATGTTATCGTCATCGGCGACTCTCATTTTGAAAATAATGTAATGCAAATGATGATTAATAAATGATATCGTGTTCTCATTCACCTGAATTTTTTTCAGGTTCTGCTGCCGCTTATTATGCCCCGAAGGGGTGATTTTCATTTGTTAGAAAGGGCCGCAACGCAAAATGCAAACATTGCAAACGTACGTGGCGAAATTATTCGAAGTGAATAGAAACTAATTATTATTGGAAATGTTATTGACGTTTTTCTGTTTCACAAAAAGAGCCGGCTGTTTTATATTTTTCAAACGGAATGCAAAAGGTCGGCAAGCGATCACTTAATGCTTTTGTACTTGTTTGATTTGAAAGAATAACTTTAATCTGCGCAATAAATTGTTAATAAAGAGTTGTAATTATCCGCTAGGAACTAAAATTTTTCACCGTTGTAAAGGTTGGGAAATGATTATATATAAACATTGTCGTTCAAACAAGATATTTGACAGACATCGACCGTTTACTCAGAGTGTGATCACACAGGTTCACACGATTTTGGACCACAGGAGCTGAAAGCAGTTTTTAAGGTAACTTTTGGCGCTAATTAAAAATCCCCAGTCCGTTTTTGGTTATCAGATCAGGTTTCTTAGTTCAATTAATGAACTGTGTTTTGCAATTTTCAGCCAAAAACTGTTACTTTATTTGGAAAATACATAAAAGTCAGAAATGAAGTACAGTAGAACTGCGTTGTTTGTAACTAACCTTCTCACGTATAACAGACCCACAATAATCGCTCAGCATTTCTTCGTTCCAAATTTCCAAAGTCCCAAATATTTCATGATTCTTTTTGAATTTGTTTATTTATTTATTTTACGTCAAAAAACTGTTAATACTGTGTATCACGTAGTATGGAGAGAAGTGAATTCTGTGCACGTTTTCAAAATTCTGTGATCTCTACACTAAGGCATATATTACTTGAATTTTGAATTACTTAAAAAAACGCTCCCATGTAATAAAATCTATTTTCAAGGATAAATAACCAATAAATTTTGGGCTCTTATCCATGATGACCTTCGTCAAGGAATAATACTTCCTACCGTGACAACATGGAAACGATAATTTGAATGACTTATATTTCCCACCGCATTCTAGAAATCGTGCACAGATAATGAAGTTACATTTATGTCCAGAAGCAAAACAAGGGGCCATCTCATCATTTGCTCAACGGATCAGGGAAACTGGACGAAAAACCTGATCGAGATGGGAATCTTGTTGTAGTGATTCTCCTTGCTCGTCGATAGTTTCGCCGAAATTGTTAGGGAAGAAATCGACGAGGGAATGAAGAAAATGGATTTTCAGCGACATTTTAACACACATTTTGTGGTAATTATTCAAAAGATTTGCGGCAATTAGCTTTTAGTCGTCACTCTTTCTTTTCCCAAGGTAGTTTCAAAGAACACCTTTGAATGACTCCCACGTTGCTGCTTCGGTGGCCGATAAACATTTGGTAAAGTTGTCATCAGTCTTCTAAACTCTGGTCCGATAAAAACACCTTTGATTTTGATATAGGAAATTTTGAGAAAGAGTTTCAGATGCTGGACAACCTCGGTCACTTGCGTTTTCAACATTTTTTATAAGACCAGGTTTAATGTGTAACGGTAACACACGAGTTCGATCAACAAGATGTGTAGAACAGTCACTTTGTTGTACCGGTGGATACTGACTTCGACACTGATCAAACTTTGCGATATTTGAATGTCTTAACATGTTTGAAATTTGTACCGACCACGTTAGTCAAACAAAAGTAACTATCATCCGTCTGGTTCTCAGTTTTCTCCTTAGCATCCGCGATGACAATGGAAAATAGATTTGTCGAACCCCTCGACTATTTGTAAAGCTTGATTCGACATATGTTGCAGAAAAATTTCAATACACCTGTATTTTCTATGCCACTGAATCCGAAGTAGTGCAGATCCATTCTTCAAAAAATAAGTCATTTCCCTGCTCTTTTTGCCAACGATATACCGGTTACAAACGTACCAAAAATACTCTGCACTGATTTTACACGACTTTCTTGGCATTTTCACTCACCTTCGTTTTAGAACCATAAAAATACGCCTCAAATACGAATGAAAAAAACACGGTATTGACGCGATCAGGAGCCGTGGGAACTCAATACTGCCAACGTGTGAAATCAAAGAAGCAGATCTGTTGGCGGGAAACGAGCTACGGATTCAGCATGCGAAAACACTTAACAAAACACTTTTGTCGTCTCTGGTACAACAATGTTCCTTATTTGTAAACCTGTGTAATTTACTGATGTGTAAAATTTCCTCACACGTACTAGAATTGTTTAGGTCCTCTCTGCGCATATTTTTATGACTTTATCTCTGAAAGCAGATTTTTTTAAACAACTCTCTCAAAGAATGAGTTCGTTGAGATAGAAGTAACACTGGCATTATTTCCCAACAGAATACGAGTGAAGGAACTGATTGTGACTCACAAGATCTTCTTGTAAGTGAGTGTTCCTGAATTGAACGTTTTGGCGCGCTGGAATACGAAAGCGAGTGTTTCACGAAAACAAATTCATTACGAAGCTCCACTGCGCCTCGTCGCCGTCGGTGGCGTTAAAATAGATAATGCAGACGCGCAGATTCTGCGCCTAAGGAGCGCGCGGGGGCGCGGACGGAGGGGCCAGACGCGGGCGCGCAGATGCCACGTGGTTGCGTTGCTTGAAAGCACAGAATCGTGATACAAACACATAGGTTTGTTATTTTCATTCATTCATTCATTTAACGTCAAAAAGAGTTAAAAACTGTGCGTGACGTGCTATGGGGAAGTGAATTATGTGCACGTTTTCAAAATTCTGCGATCCCTATACAAAGTCATGTACGACTTCAATTTTGAAAACAGAAAAAAACTTAGCGTTTTTTGCAAGGATTGTAAAAAAAAGCTCCAATGCAATAAAATCTATTTTCAAGGATAAATCAGCAACACATTTGGGCTCGTATCCCTCATATCCTGCGTCAAGGGATAATACTTCCTGCCGCGACAACATGGAAACGATGATTTGAACAACTACATTTCCCGCTGAATTCTAGAAGACGTGCACAGATAATGAAGTTACATTTATTATAGTTGAGTATTAAGCATCGACTCCAACTTCAGCCAAGGATCATCAGACACTCGTTTGCCTCACAACATAGTGGGAATTTTAAATGCATCCAGATACCAAATTATCACCTTGTTACAAGTCATTAAAACAGAAGCATTTTTTTATAAAATATTGTATCTTTTATTGTAATTACACTTTCATCGTGTAATTATTTGTTGACAATTGTCACATTATGACCCTTTCAAAACGTTTCTCAACACTTCTCGCTCTCCATGCAATATGGCGGCCAGCGTCTGGTCTGGCCTTTCAAATGAAATGTGATCACGTGGTTTGTGACGTAATCTGGTGCTGCGGTGGACGAGCAAAATATGGGAGTGTCGCACTAGCTCACCCATGCCCTTTCATCACTGATAGGATATCATGCAATATCAGTACCAAAACAAATAAATATCAATACGTCAATGTTATGGAGTGTTTGCACGGCGTTAACGTTCAGTAATCAACTGCAACCTCAATCTTCTGCGCATGCGCAGATGCACAAGTGTGATGCAAAATTCGAACTATGCTTGCTTAGATGATCTATAAGGTCTGTCGATATCTGTAACGCTTCGCCATGCAAAAACTCCCTAATATTTCCCCTTACATTTTCATATTATAAATATTTATTCGTATCGATAGACGATTTTAGATAAGTGATTACGAACGTAATATGCGTTTTATTACACATTCACACTTTTTTAATAATCAGTGGCGCAAACAGATCATTCTTATGTTTCAAAACGTAGTGTTCAAGGGACTTGATGTTTTCTTATAAAGAATTTTTCTTTCACACTTAATTTAAAATTTACTTTCATTTTTCTACTTTTGCTGTATAGAGTAAGTATTGTAATCGTTCAGCCAAAAACAGTGATTTGCGGCAAAAACAACTTTTTTATGCATTCTTGATAACGAAAAAGTGGTTTAGTTTTGTGTAGTATCCAATAAAAAGGCAAGAATTCATAAAACGATTTTTATTCAAGACCAGGTACAATTGCCGAAGTTCCGTATCACCAGTAGAGTGTACCAAAAGCGAAGCCGTGGTATCGTTGTCCAGAAGTAGTCCCAAAAGCAGCCGAGTCGTCAAATATCCACTAGAGAGTTCCACTTTCGTTGCACAGGTCGTCGTCGTAGCTGATCACCACTCTACACACCTCAAGTCACTCGCCAGAACCTAGTCACTAACACCGTCGCTCGCTATCTGTTCTGGCGTCGGGTCGGAGCCCTCTTATAGCCCGCTAGGGCTAGCGGCCCGCCGACTAGCTGCGGAGTAGGAGCGGTGGCGAGTCCCTACCCGCTTGCTCGGGCGTGACGGCCGCGCGCGGACAGCCCAGGCCGGCCCGCAACGGTCGCCTTCCTCTCCCGCCGAGGGCGGTAACGCCCCGCTGACGTCGCTCGGCGGCGGGTCTTTCAAATGCGCGCGGGCGGTCACGACACTTTCTTTCGTTATAGAGTAAATAATATCTTCTAGCACGTTGTCCAGTAGGAATCTATGTGATGTCTCTTCTTGCTACTGAAAAATTGGTTTGCGGCAGATCGTCTGTCTGTGTGTCCGTCTGTGAAGAATGCTACCGGTTAAACCGTGGACAAGGTTCTCACCAAAATTGCTATTGGTTGTTTGATTTTGGCTGATGTGATACGGACTCTTGCATTTGAAATCGATAGTTTGATTTGGAGTAGCACTGTACATGAAGTCTTAACGACATTTTCAAAATTTCCTCAAAATAGCTTCAATTTTTTCTTTATTTTTTCTCAGACGGAGCAAAGTGCGCTTACGAAAATGACGCAAATTCGGTTTTCGTTAAAATTTCTCAATATTCGAAACTTTGAAAAGTTTTTTTTTTTGCTTCTGGCTGCAACTGCAATGTTGAAGACAGTTTTTTTAATGAAATCTGTTTTACATAATTTTGCGTGAAATAAAAAGAATTTTAAAAACAATATTTTCTCAAAATTTACTTCAAAATTCTGCATCGAAAACTTTTCTCGGATACAGCAAAGGACGCTTAAGAAAAGGCGCAGGTCAATAAAGATGCAATTGATATATTGACTGACCTTCGTTACAACTACATTTTTGTGAATGGATCAATGTATCAGTGCTTTCTGGGCGAGCTTAAAGCTCATGAGCTATTCAATAAATGAAAAACTATTTTTCTCTTCAGGCATTACATAGTCTAATAATACGTATTTCAGATGGGCACGATGGAACATGTTTGGAATGTTGGCACGATTAGAACAATTTACAAGGCAGTAGTGTACTAATATTCCATACCGATTAAGAAGTACCGGAAACAAAGGTGTCGGTTGTGTAAGTTTTGAATCTTAAGTATGGAAGGAAATGTAGCTGTGCGGCGTGGGCAGCTGGGATGGTTCTCGGTACACGGACGAAGCGAGGAACTGAAAGGAGTTGGGAAAGTAGGACGAGCAAGAAAGAGTGAAGAGACAGGACTCGAGAAGAACGGGGAGGAGTGGTGAAGGGTGGAGAGGAACGGAGAATGGCGAGGATGATTGGATAACGATGGGCAAGAGTGGAGAAGGGAATACAAATGTGAAGAAAAAAGGGGAAGATGAAGAAGGACAAGGAGTGGAAAAGGGTGGGAGAGGACTGGGGAAGTCTAGGGAAAGGTACAGAAGGGAAATGAGTGGAGAGGGGTTGAGGCAGGGTAAAGGATGGCGTCGAAGGTGGATGAAGGGCAGGGAGGCTTAGAGAAGGGCGGGGAGGGGTGGCGAGGGCAGGAGCGAGGGGCGTTGGGGCGACGCGAGCCGGAGGGCCGTGCCGTCGCAAGAAGTTCCGGCGCTCTAATGAGCCCCGCGGAGCAGCGGCCATTTGCTGTCGGCGACGCAAAGCGGCGACGGCGCGGCGCGGCGCCCGGCGGGCGGGCGGGCGTGCGGGGCGGGCGGGCGTGCGGGGCGGGCGGGGCGGGCGGGCGTGCAGGACGGGCGGGCGTGCGGGGCGGGCAGGCGTGCGGGACGGGCGGGCGCGCGGGGCGGGCGGACGGAGGAGAGCCGAAGAGGGGAGCAACATTGGGCAACGAAGAAGCTGCTCGAGACCTCACTTTCATTTGGACCAGCGGTGATGGTTTCACGGAAAGCAAACTCGGTGAAAACTTCCGAAAACGGGCAGGGAATTTCAATAGTGTGCGATGGATTGATTTATTTTTTCGGGTTTCCGTGCGCGTCTAATGCTTTGGTCATTAGTCACGTAAGTGTAGTGCAAGTTTTTTCCTCGGGAGATGGCGGTGTTCTTTTCTAGCTGGATGGCGAGATCTGGTGCCAACCTATCGCCGGCTAGCGGGATTTCCCCCTAACCAGGACTCTCCTACCAGGGGGGCACCGCCCCAGCCGGGACAAGCTCTAAACTCCCGACCGGTCTCCCGGAATATGTAGTAGTGTAGTGCATGGTAGTGTAAGTGAGTGTGTAAGGGGAGAGGATAGGACAAGGAATAGGAAGGAAAGATCGTGCGCGGTCCGTGGTCCGTTTGTTAGGGTACTGCTCCGGCATTCGCCTGGTATTGATCGGAGAAACCACGGAAAACTACCGATCAGAGCAGCCGGCCGCTAGAATTCTCCTCCAGACAGCGACTGAATTCGACCTAGCTGAAAATCCTGCCGCCGTCAGGACTCGAACGTAGGGCCTCCCGGTCAGAAGCGCTGCAGTGGCATCACATGATGCACTGAGCTACCGCTCCTGGTTTGGAAATTGAAAATTTAAAAATATTTGTTGAATTTTTTAACATACTGGATGATTAGATGTATCTTCTCAGGAATTAGTTGTTTCGTTGCGTTGCCATCCGGCTGGTCTTGACAGTCGTGGGCTGCGCAAGTCCACAATGGCTGACGAGAAACTGATTGAGGGAGCGGGCGGTGGCAGCCGCGTGAGTATTTGGCGGAGGGGATGAGGCGACGGCGACAGAGGAAAGAGGGAAGGGAGGCAACGAATCTGGCGGAGGACGCGGGGGCCGGCGAGGCAATTAGTTAAGTCTTACCAAGTTGCTGCAGCAAGAAACTGGCGCGCAGTGGAGCTCTACGAGTGGATTACGACAAATTAGGCTTCGCCCCTTATTCCTCCGACGCTTCTTCTCCGTCGCCCGCGAGGGGACTCGGCTTAGTGCGCTTAGCTGCGTCTTTTGTGCGCGGAGCCGAGTACAAAACAAGGCTGCGTCTCGCGTTCTCAGCTCCCACATATTGACACACCGACATTACGTGTAATGCTTAATGTGTGGAGGATGTCATTTAGTTGACATGTTTGTGCATGCTAGAAAATAAGACTAATAAGAATAAATATAAATATTTCGTATTCGAGGAAAAATGATTATGTAAGTAATGTTAAAAATATTTCAATCTTAGATTATTTGTTTGTGACTTCGACGTTGGGATCAATCATGCTGGTTGTTTATTGATTTTGGCTTACTGTTCCATTTCACTAATGAACCTACAATAGTGGCTGAACCAATTCATAATGTGTCATTGAAGTTTTCTTTCGCTTCTAACTACCAACAGAAGTGACAAAGCATCCGATTTGTAATGTTTTTATTCAAGTAAATTGATTTTTAAAATAAAAGAATTTGTAAGACGAGAAAGTAAAAAATGTGATTATTTTATCGTTTTAAGCTATTTGTCGATATTTTTGTATAATTCGTATAATGCATGTAGTACATACGATTTCGCAACTGGATGAAGAACACGGTTGAAATCTGGCCAATTTTTAGGTATACTCAAGATACATTAATCCTACTTTTTGAACATTTTACTCTCAAAACGGAGTTCTTTGTAATCCTTGATCACACGAGAAGCATATTGTAATGCATTTTTGATCGATCGCCTCTCTCAGAAAGCATCAGATCTCTTATAGATGGAAAAATATCTTAGTTGAAATGTAAATCCAGATCTGTTACTACATTTAATTAATTTTGGACTGAACCTGCTGTTTTCATCAAAAAATTATTAAATTTATGATTAAGATATACTTATGTTTTCATATAACCGCATTAATATTTCCACCTTTTATTTGAGTGTTGAGATAATAAATTAACTCAGTCATGTGAAATCATGTTTTGTACGTTATAGGAACAACAACATTTTTTATTTCGTCGATTGAAGAATATTCTTCACCAAAACTAATTCTTACTAAGATTTTGTCTCAAAGTTATTAACTTTTGTTCCATTAACATCGTCGCACTGTATCATTGCAGATAAAATCACATCGACCCTGCGGTAATCGAAAGTTTTTTTTCAACATACGTGCAAAATTGTGAACCTTATGGTTCATAGCTAAACTCAAATTTTCAATTAATATAATGTATTACAATATTAGGGATGATGAATCAATAATATTATTATAAACACAGTGTTATTTGGAATTTATCACAAAGTTGCCCTGATGTTCGTAAATTCAGCTGAAGGCACGGGCAAATTTTGGCTCGATTGCGGATTCTCCACCCAGCACTTCTCCTTTCATTTATTATTAAATATAATCATTGGTTAATTTAAGAAAATTGAAAAAAAAATCATTTCTCGAATTGCATTCTTGTTCTTTGAAGAGCGATTTGTTTTATTCGTTCTGCTCTTTCGTTCCTGTTTCGAAAGTTGGCATTTCTGCCTGCAATTGTTACCAAAGTTTGCAATCCGAGCTGTCGGACAATTTTAACTTTTCGATTGCATGCATTTCGTTTTGTCTGTCTCGAGAGTTTTGTGGCAGAGGATGGGGAACTGCCCTATTAAATTTCGCGGTCAGGCGAAATGCTATCCACTTGCCATGCCAGATGATCCCATTTGATTTTTTGGCTACCTGAGAAGCCAGAGTGCGATTGCATCCCGCACTGTGGTTTGGGCTGAGAAGAAAACAATTTAGGGGAAGTAAACCATTAAGTTTCTGCTCATGATTAATGCAAAATGTTCTCACAATAGTCGAATTACTATAATAATTTTAGTTTTGCGCTTTTTAAGCGAAAGCCATGCCAACCTTCTTCTTGCTCCTTAAAGCCCATTACTTTAGATGCGTAGAAATTGCATAGAAATTGGTTTCAATTCAAATTAAAAACATTCAATACAACTAAATTCCAAAATAACAAGCTCTCTTTACTCTTTCTGCCCATTATTTTACAACATGAATAACAACATTACACTACAACCTTAAAAGGAGAATTTGTCTTTCTATTCTTCAAATATGAAAGGGAAAGGGCAATTTTGGAAGCACTGATGCCTAGGTAAGCTCTTCCTTTTACTCAGGAGGAAAACTGGTCTGCATGCAACTGAGCTACGCATTTTTGGTAAAGTAGGTAAAAGGCTTAGGGAATGCAGAACGCGGGATGCAATCGGAACACGTTCAGAGGTCGGACGGACGGAATTTGCAATGCCCTTGTACATCTCGTTCCAGTTCGTGAGAAAGTAGTGTAGAAGAGTGTTGTTAAAGATGTGATTGTTGCTGCTGCTGCTATTGTTTCTATTAACATGCCACAATGAATGAATTCTTATTAATTAATTATGATTGACAGTATGAGTAAATAAGCAAATAAGTAGTTCATTAATTCATTCATTCATTCATTCATTCATTCACTCATGTTCCATAGCTTCCTTTTAAGTATCATTCAAGTCATCGTAAGAAAGAAGAATCGTGCGGTCATTGTTTTCATTATTTATGTTGGGATTAAGTATGTATTAGCAGGGGGCTCTATTTCAGTGCGGCAGTGTTGTGGGTCATGAGTGCAACAAGCCCCAAAGTGCACCGGAGCTGATTCGCGCCGATGGTCGCGTCCACGCGAACGCCGCGAAAAGCAGGTTGTCGAGCGCGGAGCCAATGCAGGGAGATTAGCGCTGGGAATCGCCGAGCGGCGTCGTCCGTCGCGGGGATTGTCCTCTGAATAATTCGTGGGCGGCGGCGCGGGCAGTGCGCCCCGCCCCGCCCCGCGCCGCCCCGCCCCGCGCCGCCCCGCCCCGCCCGCCCACCTCACTTCGCCCGCCTGGAATCGCAATCGCCCGTAGTGGGCGCTCGCGACAAAAATAGCTAATGAACGTCCCGCCTCGCCCCGCCCCGCCCCGCCCCGCCCCGCCACCCCTTACCCCACCCCGCCATTACACGGCCTACCCCGCCCCGCCCCTTCACTCCCCGCCACGCCACTCCACAACCCGCCACGCCACTCCATTCCCCGCCACGCCCCGCCACGCCACCCCCGCCACGACCCGCCAGGTTCCTCCCCGCACCGACTCGCCACGCCCCGCCACGCCCCCTTGCCCCACCCTGCCCCGCCACGTCCCGCCACGCCCCGCCATCCCCACCCCACCCGGCCATGCCACGCCACGCCACACCACGCCCCACCCCACCCAGCCCCAACCCGCCAAGCCACGCACCGCCACGCTCCGCCCCGCCACGCCCCGCCCCCACACTGAGCGCGGAGCCGACGCGCCTCATGCGGTTTTAATGAGGCGTCCGCGGGCGGACGGGCGGGCGATGTGGGCGGCGGTGGCTGACGGCGGGCGACGGTCGCGCGCGCTGTGGCGGGAGGTGGCACTGCGCGACGCAAGAGGGAATCTGAACTCGACGAGAAGAGGATGAGCGACAGGTCAGTGAATTGAAATACCCATAAATAGTCATGCATCATCTACGAAGTGCAGCTTATTCAATCGCAAAATGGTGATTAGCTGATATACGATCTATCAGTTATAGTCTAAAGCAAATAGAACAAACATTAGTTCCAAAATTATAATACACGCAGGAAATTACAAAAAAGATTTTAAAAATTCCATGTGGATGGAGCTCGCACACCACATTCACAAGCAAGAATAATGTAATTGATTGCAAAGATGGTTTACTTCATTCTAGTTCTGAATCAACCAAGCAATCCATACAATGTATTATGTTGTTCTTGCTTAGTTCATTATTATTATTTTCTATTCATCTAAGTGAAGGTCATCAAGAGTAATGGGTTTGGCAGTCTATTGTGAAATACTCCGAAATAAAATTACTTCCATTCTATCACTACGTCCGCAGACAATATCAAAATAGAGAGATCACGACCGAGGTGACATTTACTGCTAGGTAGATGAGAGAACGTTGAGAGAGAAACAAAGAAAAAGAATTGAAACGAAAAGCGCCAATGGAGATCTTGTGTACGAAGACTTCAGCATGATATAAATGACAAGAATAAAATAAAAATTAGTACATAAATTAAGTAGATATTCTGAAGGAGTACAGAATGGGTGAGAGAAAAAGTGCGAAATGACGGTATAAAGGAACTAAGATCATTTTTAAACATGCAAACGATTGACAAAATCGTGATGCCATGGACGTGTGGAGTGCTGGCGCAGGGAAAGCAGGGGAGCATCGCGGCGCAGAGGCAGCAACGCAAACGCGAGAGGCGCCCGGGGGACCGCGAGAGCCGTGGAGCGCGAGACAAAGCCAGCCAGCGAGCGCTGCGCGGCCGGGGACCACGGCCCGCCGCCCGCCGCCCGCCGCGCACGCAGCGCGACAAATCATTATCTTCCCGGAGGCGGCAGAAGCGCTGGCGAACACCATCCACCCGGCCGCTCCCCGCCTGCGCTCTCGCCCGCTACCCTCTCGCTCGCCTTCTCGCTCGCCTTCTCGCTCGCCTTCTCGCTCGCCCTCTCGCCCGCCCTCTCGTCCGCCATGTCGCCCGCCCTCTCATCCGTCCTCTCGCCCGCCCTTTCATCCACCCCCTCACCCCCCCTCTCGCGCGCCCTCTTGCCCGCCCTCTTGCCCACCCTCTTCCCCGTCCTCTCGCCCCAATCTCGCCAACCCTCTCGCCCGCCCCATCGCCCGCCCCCTCGCCCACTCACTCGCCCATCCTCTCGCTCGTCATCTCGCGCACCCTCTCGCCCGCCCTCTCGTCCGCCCTCTCATCCGCCCTTTCACCCATTCCTTCGCCCGCCCTCTCGCCCGTCCTCTCGCCCGCCCTCTCGCCCGCCCTCTCGCCCAACCTCTCGCCCACTCACTGGCCCATCCTCCCGCTCGCCCTCTCGCGCACCCTCCCGTCCGCCCTCTCACCCGCCCTTTCACCCATTCCCTCGCCCGCCCTCTCGCCCGCCCTCTCGCCAGCCCTCTCACCCGCCTTCTCGCTCGCCCTCTCCGCCCCCCCCTCGCCCACCCTCTCGCTCGCCCTCTCGCCTGCCCTCTCGCCTAATCTCTTACCCGCCCTCTCGCTCGCCCTCCCGCCCGCCCTCTCGCTCGCTCTCTCGCCCACTCTCTCGCTCAACCTCTCACCCTCCCTATCCCTCGCTCTTTCTCCCACCCTGTCCACCGCCCAGTCGCCCGCCTTCTTCCCGCCCTGTTGCTCTGGCCCGCCCCCTCGCCGGCCCCCCGTTCGAACCGCGCGCAGTCCGCCCACCGGCCCGCCCGCCCGCGCTCGCGTTTCCCATTGATTAAAAGGTTTAATAATTGAAATGGACGGCGCGGGCGGGGGCGTGGCGGGGCGAAGCGGCTCGCAAACAGCGGCGGCGGTGGCGGCGCACCTGGCCGCCGCCCCCGCCCCCGCCCTCCCGGTGCATTATTGAGGGCGCGGCGCGGCGCGGCGCTGGCGGATCTCGCTGGGTCTCGCGCCGCCCGCCGCCGCCCGCCGCCGCCCCGAGCCGATCGCAGTGCGGCGACCGGGGGCGGGGGCGGGGGCGGGGGCGGGGCCGAGAGTGAGCCGACCGCTGCGGTTGGGAGAGGGAGCGGCGCTGTCGAATGCCTGCGCGACAGGGGCGCCTCGCTGAGATACCGACACAGAGAAGCTCGGTAATGTGTCAACAGAGAACAGATACAACTAATTGAATAATTTTTGTTGTTCACGTTCGAAGTAGTTTTTTTGGCTTACGCGGTACAATAACATCATCAGTATTGTTTGGAAAATATAATATGAAATTAAAACTAAGATTGACGTTTCTTCACTGTATGTTGTCATCGTTCAGATGTGATCCTACACGAAAGTATCAGCCTAAGATTTATATTGAAAAAATATATTACTTGGTTTTCATTGTATTTGTGGCTTACTTTTTTATATTTTAAAAGTAATATTCTTCCCAAGGATAAATTTTCGTAAAAAGTAAATGTGAAAAGTTCTTTCCCAAACTTGTAGGATATTCTCACAAAGCGAATAATCTCTTCGGGCTGTTTGGAAATTTAAACAATAAAATTATTTCTCGAGGTAAAACTAATGTGTTATCTTGACGTCAAACGTGGAATTCTAAAATCGCTTCTAAAATTATTTTATCCTCTTTGATTTTCTAAAAGAAATTGTAGAAAAGCGAGATCAGAGTCGTAATAAGATCAGAGTCGTTATTTTGATACAATTAATGTAATAGGTGTGTTAACAACAATACTGAAATTTTCAATGTAAGTAATATTAGACCTAATACAATGCATATTTTTAACTAATATCCAAATCAGTATGTATCTTTTTGAAGGTCGAATAGCGAACGTTACACGAAAATTATTCTAGTTCGTTGGTAGTTTTGCGAAGTGGATAGAACACTGTTTATATTTAAATTCCAACCTATCGGCATCGTTTCGTAATTCTTCAATATCGTAAAATACATATTTTACGATACTTTAGTCGTAGATAACGTTGAAATTAATTCGTAAATGTATGTCACTATTTTAGTTGTATATTATCACATTGAATATTATATTTACTAATATTAGTTGCTTAATTCTTTAATATTTCCTTACAATGGTGTCAACTATTGAATCTGCACTTCAAGCGGTGAATGCATAAGCGAGTCTGCCTCCGCAATCCTGACATATATTTTTTCATATACACTCGCGAACAACTCCCAACCCGACCTCTCAGGTTAATAGTGTGGAATCATCCACACGTACACTATTCTAGCGCACGTGAAGGGATATTCATCAAGAGCTTGAAGCTCGTCTCTGCCGGGGAGGTGGCTTTCTGAGGTAGATACCTGGAGAGAGAAATCCACCGGAAGAAGACGTGTACTTCGCCATTCCGCGTTCAATCGCTGCCACTTCGCGGGATTAAAGTTTCTCTACATTGGCCGGAATAGCAACCTTAGCATTTGACGAGTCAGAAACATCAATCTGTCAATTAATATATTAAACTGCTGCGCTCACCCTAGCCTCCAATTAAATCCTCGCCGCTGTCGTATATTTCTGTAAAAAGTCTGAAAATATATTCAATTATTTCTATTATTTGATTTTTCAGAAAAGCCATAATGTGTTCACAGCCCGTGGTAATATGGTAGTGACTCATTTAACCACAAACCTTAATCTGTGCATATTTAAACAACATTGTAAAAGGAAAACAGGATTAAACAGAATTCAAGTTTCTTGTGACATTCTTGAGTTACGAACATCGTTAATCGATTTCATTACTTTGTTACAATTATTACATAATTGTAATAAACGAATAAAATAAATTCACCCTTAAGAAATGTATATCCTAATAAACAATTCAAGCATTTAGCGATGGTGTAAATTTAATTTAATGAAAGTGGGAATAAGAATTATATCAAATTTGCAGACATTTCCGATCATCACATAAGACCAAAAATGCACCCAGTATCCAGCAGACAAGTCTGTACAAGCCTGAATTCCAATTTATCCATCAATATAGATTGCTCTAATATTAAGTAAATATGTATGTAAAGTAAAAATAAGGTACCCACCTTTGGGCAATTGCACCCAGGCTGCTGTGGCCCAAAAGGGGAAGTTGAGATAGGACGTCGACGACGTCAACAGCAGTGAGAGGTCGAGGGGTAATCACAACAGTTTAGCCACCACTACCCCAAGAAAGACCCTAGCAGTCACTTGGAAAAGAGGCTGAGTCGGCCTCAGAGTCGCTCTGAGTGGAAATCACCAGATGAAATTCCCAACTTATGTCGAGATTCGAACCTGAGATCGGAAGCGGTAGCTCAGTGCATCAACAGATGTCATCAACAGATGCCTCTGACTGAGAGGTCCTAGGTTCGAGTCCTGACTGTGGCAGGATTTTCAACACTAGCTTTTCATATAGGTCGAATTCAGTCACTGTCTGAAGGTGAATTCTAGCGGCCGGCTGCTCAGATCGGTAGTTTGTCGTGGTTTCTCCGATCAACATCAGGCGAATGCCGGAGCAGTACCCTAACAAACGGGCCACGGACCGCGCGCGATCTTTCCTTCCTCTTCCTTGTACTTCCTCTCCCCTTACACACACACTTACACTAACATGCACAACACTACCATATATTCCGGGAGACCAGTCGGCAGCTTAGAGCTTGTCGCGGCTGGGGCGGTGCCCCGCTGGTGGGAGAGTTCTGGTTAGGGGGAAACCCCGCTAACCGACAGTAGGTCGGCGCCGGATCTCGCCATCCAGTGGAAGAAGATCACCGCCAACTCCCAATGAAAAAACCACACACTTACGGGACAAATGACTGAAGCAGTTGACGCGCTCAGAAACACGAAAAAATCAATCAATCACTCAATGAATCGAACTTAACTTCTTCATATCATGAAGCCCGCGCCCTACCACTCAGCCACCACAGCCTCCGAAATCAAGAATGCAATTCGTTAATATGCGTAAATATTTCGTTGCATTCCAAGCAGCAGCAGCAGGATATGCCCTTCGAAGAAGCCCTGTGGGCTGCCTGCACCGGCCGCCGGTCGGCCATCGCGTGCGCGTGCTGCGTAGATGCATTGCGGCGCCGGGCATTACGACATGGCAGTCGCGAAGCGCTGCAATTTGCACCGCGCGAATTAAAAATTGACGCGAGAGATGCGCTCCGGGCCCCCTCCCCGCCCCTGGGAGTATAAATAAACGCCCCGCGGCCGGCGCTGAAGGGCGCGTTCGGGAAATGCGCGCGCGCGCGCTGCGGCCGCGCGCGGAACAAGCGCAATGCAATTCCGATGTGGGCGTGAAACAACTTCGGATGCAGTATTTTGGGGTCGGTTTCGGAGCGTTTTAACAATGTGTCTAGAAAATTAGCCGAACAAATTGTTGTAAAATTAAATCTTATCGGTTGGTTGGTTGTTAGTGATTCCGAGCGCGTCAACAGCTTACGTCACTAGTCCCGTCAGTGTAGTGCATGTTTTTTCTTTCTGCAGTGCATGTTAGTGTAAGGGTGTGTTTGTGTAAGGGGAGAGGATAGGACAAGGAAGAGGAAGGAAAGATCGCGCGCGGTCCGTGGCCCGTTTGTTAGGGTACTGTTCCGGCATTCCCCTGGTGTTGATCGGAGGAACCACGGAGGACTACCGATCAGAGCAGCCGACCGCTAGAATTCTCCTCCAGTCAGCGACTGAATTCGACCTGGCTGAAAAGATACGTTCGAAAATCCTGCCGCTGACGGGACTCGAACCTAGGATCTACCGGTCAGAGACACTGCAGTAATATCTGTTGATGCTCTGAGCCACCGCTCTCCCTCTTAAAAATGGTAATAATGAGTACAATGAATACCATATTGTTGTTTGAGAAATATAAACGCATATTTTCCCAAAGAAAATATAACTCTAATCGACAATTTCACTTAAGTCCGGTATACACGGTACAGTTTTCATGCAGATTGAACGTACAGAAAACGTGCAGTCCGTACTGTACGTTTTCTATATGAACATGTTCACAATTTTTCATGCAGAAAGCCTATAGTTTGATTCAAGCGCCTGTAGCGGCAGAATAATTCCCTAACGGTGATCGGTCATTGCGATTTTGGGGTTAGGTGTGTCAAAGTGCTATTGTGTGAAGTTTATATATTGTGATAAACTTCCTTTTCCCAATTCTTCTCTTCCTATTATTATTCTCTTTGCTCCTCATGGTTAATTAATACCAAATAAAGATCATAACCAGAACGCACATACAGAAATACCACCACTGACATTACTCGGACGGCGCCATTCAGTTGTTTCTCTTTAGACCCCCTAGCGGCGGCCTGTGGCGATTCGTGCAGAAAACGTATAGACCGTGTATGCGCGACGTTTGACTTTTGTACTTCTAGTTTGGGATCTTGAAGTTTCTGTATAGAAACTGTACCGTGTACCCCGGCCTTTAGACATTTAACACAGATAACTTGCGCAGGGCGATGGAGGGGCCGGCACAGAATGTGTCAGCGACAGAGTTCGATCGCTGGGCAAAAGGGTCGGGGCCGCGGGAGGAGGTGAACCGGTGGCGGAGCTGCGCGAGGGGTGAGGGCTGACGGGTTCGGGGCGGTGAGCGGGGCGGTGAGCGGGGCGGTGAGCGGGGCGGTGAGCGGGGCGGTGAGCGGGGCGGTGAGCGGGGCGGTGAGCGGGGCGGTGAGCGGGGCGGTGAGCGGGGCGGTGAGCGGGGCGGTGAGCGGGGCGGTGAGCGGGGCGGTGAGCGGGGCGTGAGCAGGGTGAGTGAGCAGGGCGGTGAGCGGGGCGGTGAGCGGGGCGGGGAGTGGCGGGGGCGTGTGGCAGGGAGCGTGGCGGGGAGCGTGACGGGGAGCGTGGCGTCTTGACGGGGAGCGTGGCGGGGAGTGTGGCGGGGAGCGCGGCGGGGATCGTGACGGGGATCGTGGCGGAGAGCGTGGCGGGGAGCGTGGCGGAGAGCGTGGCGGGGAGCGTGGTGGGGAGCGTGGCGGGGAGCGTGGTGGGGAGCGTGGCGGGGAAATGGCGCGGTGCAGGTTGCGGGGCCAGAAAACGGGTACAATACAGGGAATCGGAATCCGGAAAACGGCGTGCGGAGAGTTGAATGTTGTATCCGGGCACGGCAACTGCGACGGTCATTAGTCCCATTTGAGTTGCGAATTTTTTTACGCCTGAAAGTGGTGATGTTCCTTCCCTGCGGGGTGGTGAGATCCGGCGCCAACTTTCACCTCGGCAAGCAAAGGATTTCCCTCTCCAGTATCTCACACAGCGGCGTACCGTCCCTATCGGGAAACGCTCTAACCTCCCGACTGGTCCCCCTACATGTGTGGCGCGTATGCGTAAAAGTCCGGCAAAATAGAGATGATAGGGCAAAGGGGATAGGACCTGACGCGCGGTCCATGACACGTTCGTTAGGGAGCTGCGGTATTCGCCTGGTATTGATCGGAGAAACCATGGAAATCTACCGATCAGAGCAGCCGACCGGTAGAATTCTCCTCCTAACAGTAGTAGACTTCGTCATAGCTAATTAGAGTCAAAAATCCGCCCTTCCCGAACCCTAAAACCTCCAGGCCACAGTCGCTGCAGCGCCAGCAAAAATGTTTCCTCTGAGCTACACTCAGCCATCGCGGGAGACGCGGTGTAGAGGGCGGCGAACAGGTTGCCGAGACCGATGAGGGTGGTGTTTGGAGAGCGGTGCGGTGAGTGGAGAGCAGGGGATGGGGATGGAGAGCTCGGTAAAGAGAGCGAATATTGACAACGGGGTCGAAAACGGAGGGCGGGGAGCGAGCCTGGCGAGTGAACAGCAGAAGTGTGGAGAGCGGAGAGCTAGGTGGCCATGCAGAGAGTGGAGTGTTGAATTCGGCGTCCGGAGTGCTGATATCGAGAGAGGGGTAAACAAAGCGAGAGGCAGAGAACGGGAGGCGGTGTGGAATATGGGGATTAAAGGAATGGGCGGGATAGGAAGAGCGGGACCCCAAATGTGAGTCGGGGGTGACCGTTGCAGAGTGCGGACTGCTGCAATGTGGTGAGTGAGAGGATAAGAATACCCAACGGTGAGCAGAATGGACGCAGAAGGGATCCGAGAGCGGAGTGCGAGGTGCACAAACTGGGGAGAGCGCAGAGTGTAGAGGGCGCGGAGCGGGGAGAGCATGGAGCTGGCAGGGCGCGGGGTGGAGATGTCGAGCGGGGAAGGCATGGAGCGGGGGGGATGAAGAGGGGATGAAACGAGGAGGGCGGGGAGAGGGGAGGGTGGGGAGCGGACATGGGGAGGAGCGGGATGGGCGTCGAGTGGGGAGGGCGCAGAGCGGGGAGGCGTGGAGCAAGGAGGGCGTGGAGCTTGTATGGCGCGGAGCGGGGCGGGCTCGGTGCAGGCAGGGCGTAGTGTGGGGAGGGCGCGGAGCGGGGAGTGTGCGGGATGGGGAGTGCGAGGAGCGAGGAAGTCGAGGAGCGGCGATTGGGCCGGAGCGGGGAAGGGGTTGAAGCGGGGAGGGCGCGGAGCGAAGAGGCGTGGAGCAAGGAGGGCGTGGAGCTTGTATGGCGCGGAGCGGGGCGGGATCGGTGCCGGCAGGGCGTAGTGTGGGGAGGGCGCGGAGCGGGGAGTGTACGGGATAGGGAGTGCGAGGAGCGAGGAAGTCGAGGAGCGGCGATTGGGCCGGAGCGGGGAGGGGATGAAGCGGGGAGGGTGCGGAGCGAAGAGCGGGGAGGGCGCGGTGAGGAAAGTGTCCGCGGATTGCGGGTCGGCTGGGGGCGGGGGATCTGCTTGTGACGAAAGGGCAGCGCGCCGCGAGGCTGCATCGCACGGATTTTTAATGAGGGCCGAAATTATTCGCACTCATTTGGTGCGGTCTCCATCGCCGTTATTAGCTATTTATTTTACAGTTGAACTTATTGTGAAATGTCAGTACGCATGTTACATGTTTACTTTCGCTCTGGTTTGCCCGATTTGTTGTTTTGTCATCGTTTAGCTTATTGTATCTTAATGAAGCATGTTGTTTTCACGAAAATAAGCATTACAACATAAATCGTGGTCATCGTCAATAGAAAAAAATATTCACAAAATTATTTACTTTCTCAAACGCAATTTGTATCAGTATCATTTAAATTGTACATCACTAATCAAGTTCGTGCAATGAATGTATGGTCTTCACAAATTTGTGAATTTATTTGATGTATCTGGGAAATTGTACTCGCATTTTGCACCTCGTTAGGTTGCCGACATTTATGTTGTGTTATTTGGAAGAAATAGAGACTACTTTCCATTTCATATAAATGAACTCTAAATTATCATTTGAGGTGCGTTATAGCTTGGCCGATTGTACTTTATCAATACCATTGTATACAAAAATTGTATAGTGACATTTCACTTCTTCAAATTACCATTACAAAAATGTACATTGAAGAACTCCTTTTTAAATCCTACGTATAAATGTAATTACGCCGAGTTGAAATAATAAAAAATTAAAATTTAATAACGTATTACGAAAAAAATGATAAAAATATGTTTTTAGCTCATAATATGAATAAAGTTTAAATAAACATGTCGTTTTATTTGAGAATGTTTTCCAATCGAATTAGACGAGAAATAAAATCAGTGGGAATAAGCGGCATATTGAAACTTTTCCTCCTATTGTTACCAGTTATTAGTCAACAACTACTCACTTCAAAGTGTATGACATCGTTTAATGATCTAAAATTTAGAGATAAATTACATTCAGGAAGAAATATCTACTTTTATTATTAGAGGTGTAGAATAGGATTGAAAATAAAATTATCCTTTTACAATTTTCCACATTTCACATGTTTTGATGAAAAGCAGAACTAAATTTTACCTATAAATGCTCTGTCTTCTATTCGAGCAAAATATTTATTAAACAAATTACAGCCATTTCCAATTATTTTGAAACTGTCACAGACACTTCATGTAAAGTAATGTAAAATTAAACGATCTTAAACTCGAAAAGGGCAGAACTATGGGCTAGCAATATTCTCGTATAATTTTACATCGGTAATCTGACTAAAATATTTTTTTTATCTGCATCATTCATGTAGGTCTACATACCTCATGATCAGGCTTCAACTATAACGTTTACACTGCTACATTAGATGATGGAATGCAGGATAACGATAAAGATTTCTTAACACTCTCCCAATTTAAACATTACTTATTCTAATTCGTTTAAGCAACTGCTGTAAAATGTTTACATTCACAGCGACACGATCTATGACGTTTCTCTCCACAAAATCATCTCTCTACTCAGTGACAAAGATTTTCTGCTTAAGTAATCACTTTAGTTACAGTACTCAATTTATCTGTCAAAGGATGTAAACTTATACATTTTATAGATTTGAAAAGTTCAATGTTTAACGGTGATTGAATTCATACTAACAATCTACAAAATGCAATGAAAAAAACAACATTGGATGAAATTCACTTTCATTGCATCGCTTAGAATGCAATCTAAATAACTCCCAGCGCGTTAAACCCTGACATACTCAAAAATATATTGTTCCCGTTTTTCCCTCGCCATCGTCTCTCGAGAATTATTTTTGTTCCTTTCTGTTGACACTATCTTCTAGCATTTTGAAATTCACGAATTTCATTTCTTAGTAATTCCTTTTGTTTCAATATTTATTTTGAATTAAAGAAGCCATTTTTTAAGATAATTGGCCCATTCTCTGGGCCTATCTGGATGAAAAAATTGTGAATTTCATGGTCTGTGATTACAAAAATACTCAGTTGCTCGGTAAACACACAACGCGGTGACATTTTGGTTTTGAGTGAAACAAATATTTCTGTTAACTGGTCAAATGAGAAGATATTTCTGTAACTTGCATTACAAAAATATATTATAGCTGCATTGTTTTTTCTGATTCAATTAAGTAAGATTGTGAAGATTTGTTAGTAGAATATTAATTTCAATCTCTTTGGAACAAAAATTGTGAACATTAATCTTTGTTAAAACAAATAATGATTACTAGCTTATCGTGTCACCTCCTACGAGTATTGTCATCCTAAATTATTTGTGATATACAATTTACACTTTTAATGTTCTATGAAGATCCAACTGAAAATAGTTCCAATCGAGTATTTTGGTTGAGAAGGTTTGAATGAGCTATTGTTTACCGTTCCCCCATAGTTAACTTTATCTCCCTGACACATAGATACCCTTATAAAAACGAAATCAGGTGCTTAACCACATTAAAAACGCGATTTCTTTAGAAATCTCTTAGAATGTTTTGAAAGAATCAGGATAAAAAGTGAGTTCCCTTCCAGTAGATCGAGACGCACCACCTGAATTGTGGACACAAAGCACTCAAACACAGCCTAACAGATGCAGATAGAGACAGATATGGTCAGGCAGATTACCTCATTACATGCAAGATTGCACCCCGTGGCACTGTTTGCTTGAAATTCTCGTGCTATCTTCCTTTTGTTTTTTCGCAAGGGATTGTCCCTGAACTGGGCGCTCGGAGACTGAAGCTCTGCAGTGATGCCGCGCATGAGATTGCAAGTAATTTCTAATAGTTAACTAATTAAAAAATTCATTTAAAAAAATTAGAAGAACATAGAACCAGAGAGCTTCTTGATAAGAAACGTAAGGCACATAAA
Source organism: Teleogryllus occipitalis (assembly GCA_011170035.1). Classification (NCBI taxonomy): domain Eukaryota; kingdom Metazoa; phylum Arthropoda; class Insecta; order Orthoptera; family Gryllidae; genus Teleogryllus; species Teleogryllus occipitalis. The sequence continues at coordinate 19,910 of BLKR01001812.1, read as the reverse complement.
CAATTATGAAGAATCTAACAGTAGATTCTCAAATAATTTGTCTTCGTTTGGGAAGCAGTGAGTTAGTCCAAGAACTTACTGCTTCACATTAATGTTAAATCAATAATAACAAATATGCGGTATAATAAAGCGCTCGCTCTGAAACAAGACGAGAGATACAGCAGAAAATGTATAAGTAAAGCTATGTATAAGCAACACGAGATTTTTTCGAAATGAGATTTTTAGGTTATCTCCTGAACCAGATATACTTGACGAGATGTAAATATCTCGTCATCTTGAACTAAATAGAAAATAAAAGTTCAGCATGGACATAACACCCAATTCAAATGGAAGATGATGAAAACTAGAAGGGGCCTGTCATTAGCGTGTAGAAGATCCTGGACGACCAAGATGAAGATAGTATAATGAAAGTAAAACAAGCAATGCGACCAAAATTGTAGAAGAAAGATTATTTTCTAATTTCGAGAACGTGAGAGAAGAACTGTAACCCTGTGTACCAGAACCACGCCTGCTGCATCCGCACCCACCGCAGCCACGTCCGCTCAAGGCCCTCCGCCCCCGCCCGCGCGCTCATAACCGCCCGGGGCCAATCTGCTGAGTGCGGCCGGGGCGGCACCGCCCACAAGCACCGGGCGCCCTGCGTCTGCGGGGCGACAGCCCGCGAACGGCAATTGGGTTAAAAATAGCGTCGCCGCCCCCGCTCGCCCGGCGCCGCGCGATATTTATTAGCTCTTCCGGGGCCGCGCGCGCGGCCGCCCACCGTCTTATTAGAAGTGATACCGCGCGGACCGTAAACGCAACGGGCGAGGCGCGGTGTAACCTATGACCCGCCCGCGGCCCAGGCGCCGCTCCGCGGGCAGCGTGCACCGCTAAGTGTATTAGTGCGGCCGCCGCTGCGAGATTGTCTCCGCGGATATAAAAGAAGCGCCCGGCGGCTCCGCGCGGAGTCGCCCCGCCGAGTCTCGGACGCGCCGCACCGCCGCCGCCCGCGAGGGCGTTCGTTCTCGACGGTTCAAGGAAAAGTTTGGGAGGAGATCGCTTGTGGCCGTCGTTTGCCGTTGGGCAGCGGGTGCGTTCGTTCTCGACGGTTCAAGGAAACGTTTGGGAGTTTGGGAGCGGGTGCGTTCGTTCTCGACGAAGGAAAAGTTTGGGAGGAGATCGCCTGTGACCGTCGTCGCCTGTGTTCGTCGTTTGCCATCGAGTAGCTGTCATGGAAGTGTCGCGAGGCTGACGTGAAATCGTCGTGTGATAGTCGTGGAACTGTCGCTTGGTAATCGTGGAATTGTCGCGTAAATGTCACGAAATCATTGTGTAACAGTCGTGTGATAACCGTTGTATCGTGTGGTAATCGTGGTATCGTCGTGAGAGAATCCTCCAATTGTCCTGTGATAAGCGTGGAAGAGTCGTAAGATATTCGAGGAATCGACATGTAATAGTCGTGGAATCGTGGTGTGGCAGTTGTGGAATATTTGTGTTATTTTTCTGACGGGGTCAAGTGATCGTCGTGAGATTCTAGTGTAAACATACCGTGAATTCTCTGTCAACTTCATGTGAACGTCGTGTGATCGTCTTGTGATTGTCTAGAAACCTTTGTCACAATCCTTGTAGAATTGTCGTGCAGTCGTGTTGCTCGTGAGTGAATCATTGTGGATGTGTTCAATTCTACCAAGATATTGGTGTGTGATTGTGTCATACGTAAGTGTATCATATGTCTTTATATTGCAGAACCACGTGTTGATGCGATATTTAGTTAGCTCTACAAATAGAAATATATATTTTCTAAATGATGACGATCTGAAATATATTTTTTTAATTTAGTCCTTATAATCAATGAACTGTTATCACTAAGAGAGAGTTGACGCTTACGTTGTGAATAATCCTGTATAAAATATGGTGTATATGTACGATTTGCACAAGATATGGATGAGAATGGTTGACTCGTGCCGTCTTATCGTTGCAGATCCATGTGATAAAGTGTTGATACTTCAATAAGTCGTGACGATGTAAATATACATTTCCAAACCGCTCAAGCTTTGCAATATTTTAAATTTAGTTTTTGAGACCCTTATCCACGATCTTTTATTGCTAAGAACAAAATTGCACTAAAATTGTGTACTATCTTGCATGAGTTACCGACGGAGGAAAAATGGAATCGGAGGTTCGGTCGTACTCGTTCACGCGGAAGGACCCGATCAGTTTAATGAGCCAATCAGAACGTGCATTCGTATCTGTTGCTTACTGGCCTAAGATTAATGTGTGACGCCTGAGAAATAAAATACCAATCACTTTTAAGAATGAGACGCACGGGTGACGTTTGTGTGCTTCTCTTCTTCAGTTTACATGTTTGACTATAATAGTAATAATAATAATAATAATAATAATAATAATAACAATAACAATAATAATAGCATTATTCAGCTCATATTTGTAATAACAAGTAACATTATTTGCCCTTTCTTCGTATTACATAATATTAATTTATGATATTAAATACACCGTGCAAGAAATCATATAGTTGGGAAGTTAGATAAAGGCCATGGGCATGCGTAGGAGTCAATATTCCGGGAGATAGGAGTGAAATCCACGATATAGGAAAATGCGAGATATTTGAATTTCGAGGTCAAAAACCAACCGGAGGCCATTCGGAAGCAACGATTGAAAAGGCTGGAAAGAATCGGAGGAAACATATCAATCGGTTGCCAACATTGTGCATGAGTACGGTGGATGTCTTCCGTTTTTGTTGCTAAATATGTGGTACCATGCAGAGTGTATGTGATTTTACCATGCACGGCGGCTTCATTTAAATCCTAGTTAAAGAACAATGTATTATTTTATGTTTCGTTTAGTATCCTCTAAAGTTAGTAATTGAGATTCCAAAAATGTTGTGGTAATGAAATAATTTTATTTATTCCTCACGATAAGTTGGTAATTTATTCGCAGTATTTATAATGGCTGTTCCAAAATAAAGTTGAAAAGAGACCATGCACGATTCTGAAGCTGTGTTACACAAGGTATTGATGTTTGTGGATAGGCAACGTAAAAATATATTTTTTCCATGGCCCACTGAGCTTTTTCTGTATATTCCGGACAAAAGTGAATGAATGTTCTGATTTATATGAACAGAATAAAACCATGTAATGTGTTGAGTTTCTTGTGAATGGCACGAAACGCAAGTAATTGCTGAAAGAAATTATAAAAATAGTTGACTACTAAAAACGACTGACCTACAAATCGAATAAAAACTCTAATTTTGCTCCTAATTTTCTGCGATGTGTGCGTTTGATTATAAGAAATACATTTCTTAAAGCTTGAAGCATACATGAATGAATATGGATCATGTAGCCTACCTTTAAGCGACGCTGGATGCTTGATAAAAGCCTAGTACCGCTTTGCGAAGAGGTTGTACACAAGCTTGCTCGTTAGTGTGTATACTATGAAACTCATGTCTCGCTACTCACTACGTTTGTACAAGCTAGTGAGTACTGTAGTACGATATAAACCATTGCGTTTCATTCATGTCGGAGATGAGACTACGTAAACGATGGAGTGTAAAGAAAAATGACTAATATATCTTAATAAATAGTTTTCAAAAAGATTGAAGGCTATTGTACATCCGAAACATATTACTATAATAAAACACGTAAGAAGATAAGGCGTTAAATAACATTTTGAGCAAATATATATGATCAAAATGATCATATGATCTTGGTGGTAAATAATGCAACACTTTGATTCAGCTTTTCGCAATTTGTTATTTATTTTGTTTAAAAGTGACATTTTTCTTCATTCTAGAAAGAGCAGCTAATAAAGTTTGAAGAGATAAAATAAGCTAAAAAGTTATGAAAAAAGACAGTTTTGCCTGAAAATTCAGTATATCAAATATATCAGCAGTATTGCTAAAAACCCACATAATCTCTTGTGCATACAGTATTGTGAGAAATGTGTACGAAAGCAAGTGTGTCAAGACTCATTAACATAATTGTTTGCATTGTATACTAATTGTAAAGAGGGACATGTATGATTATTAAATGGACGTCAACGTAGTGAAAACAAAAATTGAAACTTGATGGAAGTTTGAAATTTATAATATCCCATTGTTCTCCACAATCAAGCATCAATTTAGTTTTTGCTGATTCAAATTATAATTTGTATTAAATATTGTTCTGTTAGAATTCACGTCAAAAAACAATTGTTCAATGACTATATGCCAGTGTGAATTGGTATCCCAAACAATATCAACCATTTGATTAATATTATGTTTATAGATAACGTAAGGGATTAATATGAAATACGTTGATTAAAAATGAACTCACTAGCTAAATGATAATTAGAATGCATATTTACTATTAACAAGCGTTTTCACATTGGATGAGTAAATTTTCATTACAATTAATTACAGATATAATATCCATCTCTAAAGAAAAAAAACACAGCTATTATGCTTTATGGTTCTGTAAACAAAGCGTGAAAAAGTAAAAACTTTCGAAAGAAAAGTTATCTTTGACGTACAAAGAAGAATTCCTCATTTTTGTGGATTGTTTCAGAGAACGAGGATAGAACCAGTTATGTTTGAGCTCTCCAGTTGTCGTTAGACATAGTTCCCAACTTCCGAACATATCTGTTGTATGTATTCTCTACGAGCGCGGGCAAAATACAATACAATTTTTAAAACGGAATATTATTAGAAAACGATGAAATTCAAAATTTTAACCAGAGAATATTCTCTAAAATAAGGTAAAATCAGAGAGTAATTATACAGGCTTAGTGAGTTGCTCTGTAAATGATCAAAATTGTTGTAATATAACAGTCAGTATAACGACAGTAATAATTTACAGTCGTGTAATAAATCATACGATAGAAGTAAAATGCATTGCAATTAACTTGATATAACATTTCTATGTAAAGTAACGAAGTTGTCACAGGATGTTTTTAAGCCTTCAAATACGTGAACTTGGGTGACTTAAATGGAAGTGTTGAATCCATGAAATTCTTCGTAAGGAGAAGAATCAGCTGTGATTTAATCTAAGAGTTGGTTTTCCTTTTAAGTGTCAACAGATGACTATTATTCCTGCCAAGGATGTTTTTATCTGAACTGATTTGGCAGCGTTGGGGTGAACTATTAGAAGATGTGAAACATTAAGTTTAAAATTAATGACCGGACTTAAATACGTGCGAAAACCTGTACACAATAAATAACCGTCAGTTATTCGGAATCAATTAAAGTAGTTTAAAGTTAGAATGAATTAATTAGTATTTGTAATTGTTCAAAGAAAGAATTAATTATATGCATTATATTCTACTTCTTCAAACTAAAAGCCACTGTATTTTAAAGCTAGCTATTTATCTTCTACGTATGTAAAAGCAAAAATACGTAAAAGTTCCTTATCAACAATACTTGAATTAAAATTTAAAAAGTTATATATTTACATTCATTTATTATGAATATAAGAAAAACTCACATGATACGGTGCAATAAATATTTATTTGATATTATTCCACTAGTAAGAAAACGAGTCATAGTAATTTGCAACCTTTTGTATAAGAGATACAATTTTATAATATAAATAAAAATAAAAAATGAAAATATTTCCATATTTTAGGACCAAAGGGTTATAAACATTTTAATTCCCGTAACTTTCGTAATGAATATAACAATGAACAAGATTTTTGTAAAGACATAATAAAGGAATTCTACTGTTCTCTAAAGACAGAAAATTTCTTGAATACTTCGTAGTTAAGGTATTTAAAATGATGTTGGGTTTAAAGAATTAATTTTAATTTAAACACAAGATTTAGAGTGTGAAATGAAAATTAAATGAAAAGAAACACATGTATAAGATCGAAGAGTATAACTAATTTTATGATAGTTACTGTCATTATATTTTTTCTTTACGTACCCTGAAACGCAACGTAGCCTCGCAGGGGCGATTGGGCGCGCTGTCGGCGGCGGAGCCTACCTTCGAGCGTCTTGTTGCGGGCGAGCAGCGCCAGCAGCACGTCGGGGTTGGGCCCGCCGCCCACGCCCACGCCCACGTCGGCCGGGTGCAGCAGCGGCGGGGCGCCGGGCGGCGGGCCGGGCGGGCCCGGGGGCGGCTGCGGCGGCGGCGGCGCGTGGCCCGGGGGCGGGCCCTGGGTTGGCGGCGGCGGCGGCGGCAGCGCGCGGCTGAGGTGCTGCAGCGGGTGCGGGCCGGGCGGCGGCGGCGGCAGCGGCAGCGGCGGCAGCGGCGGCGGGTGGCCCGCGGCGGGCGGCCCCGGCGCCTGCACCGCCGCCGACATGGACAGGTCGAGGCCCGGCGGAGACAACGTGGTGGCGGCGGCGCGGGGGCGGAGCGCAGCGACGGCGGGCGGCGGCGGCGGCAGCAGCGGCAGCAGGGCGGCGGCGGCGGCGGCGGCGGCGACGGCCGCGCCGGACCACGGGCACTCGCGCGGCAGGGCAGAGCAGGGCAGAGCAGGGCCCAGCAGGGCGGCGGTCGCGCGCTGGCGCGTCAGCTGCGGCGCGGCGCGGCGGGGCCCATGCCGGTGGGCGCGCGGGCGGCGACGGCGACGGCGCGGGCGAGGGCGGCACTGAGGGCGGCGCCGCGGCGCGGCGGCCGAGGGCGCGCCGGCGCGGAGCGGCGCCGCGGGGCGGGGGAGGGGGCGGGGCACGCGGTCACCGAGCGCGACCCCGCGCGCGGCCGCCGCGCCGCCTAGGTAGCGCCGCGGGCCGCCCCTTCTAATTTGGCTAAGTGCGCCTGTGATTCAACTTGGCCGCGATAAAAAAGCGCCGCCGCCGCCTTTCCCTCCGCGCGCGGTTCCTCCGCCGCCGCCGCGGGCCGTGCAGCGCGCGCCGCCGCCGCCATTATTGACCATCAGTCTTGATTACCAGCCAGATTGCGTCACGTGCGGTGACGTCACGGGGCGAGTGCGCGCGCGCGCCGCCGCGACCAACCCCCGGCCGCGCCCCCGCCGAAGACTCGCGGCGCCCCGCCCGCCCGCCCACCCGCCATCTGGCGCGGGCGCGCTTGCGAGGTGGATTCTGTCAGAGGCTCGCTTTGGAGTGATCGGCCTCCCAGGGCGCCACCTGTGATGGACAATAAATATTTCGGATTGCTCTTTGTAATGCAGGATCACTTCTTTCAGATCTTTCGGGATTATGCTCGTTTAAGCCACGTCCTCTTTCCGTTTTAATGTATTAATTATTAAAACAAGAATATCACAGTTGAACACTACGTTTTGAAATTCTTAGGGAGAAGATGAAAGTGAAAAGTGTTGTACCTGGAAAATGTTCTGTGCATCTTGTCTAATAATTTTGTATTTCTTGATTTGTTTTTGAATTGTATTCAAACATCTATTTTATTTGCTCCAATATGAAGCTCCCTCTTCTTCTAACGATGGGAAAAATGAAGTCAGAATATTAAATTTCCCTCTAGTTCCCCTTTGCGCTTCGCGCTTTTGATTTACAATTTAGTGTTTTAATGCTCGATTTCATAGCACTTTTGTCACAAAACGTGGCAAATTAACGGTTTTTATATTTATTTTAAAAATACGTCAGTGTCTGTCTGCGCTTATGAAGTTCGTTTAGTGAAGTTGCACTACGTACTGTATATTTTTCATTCACTCATCCCTACATACAAACGACGTGGCCAACATTATCAGTTTATAAAATCAGGTCTAATAACTTTTAAATCATACAAGTGTAATTAATTTTTTATGTATTCTTTTTCGAAACAATCTGTGCTTCATAATGTCCTTTCTTTCCTTTTTTTCAATTTCCATCTTTTTGTTACTTCAAGTGCTGACTATGATCATTCTTTTGGGTTGACCGACGTCCGCCACTAGAACTTCAAATACATCTTTAGTTGTTTCTCAATCATAATAGAATACTCAAGCACAATAGTATATAATACCAAATTAATTAAAATCAGGGAAACCTCACTAAATTAATTTTTTTGTGTGCGTTATTTCCACAAAAGTAAAAGCACATAGATTTATGAATTATGAATCGATATTTTGCCCTCTTTGCGTCCATGCAGTTTTCGTCGACTCTGATATGCGTGTAGCACCTTCGACGTTATTTCTTTTGCCATTTCATATAGGAGATCGAAATCTGAGTATCACGATATAATGACTTTTCATGTTTCTATTCCGGCTTCACTACTCCTATGATCTTGTCGATATTTTTTTCCATACTTTAAATATTTCATCGTCTTCGAGAAGGAATTCCATTTAACATGAATGACGTGTGTATCTCAAGTTATCTTGTTTATGATAAAAATATTCTCTCCAAATTTTAAAATTGGGAGTAATGATTTTGGGGTAGGCCGAATTTCTCAGAATGTTTTTTATATTTTGTTTTTTCTTTCAATCAGAACAAGGTAATAAAAGAAGTCCTTGATCCTCACGTCTAGTTGATACTAAACAAATTATTACGTTAAGGATATATTGAAGAAATTTTAAAATACATTTGTACTAATTTTTAATTGCACTTCTGCACACACTCAAACGGTCAGCACAAATAGTGATCAAGAGACGGTCATGCATAATGAGGACAAGAAACAAACTTCTCGAACAAAGCCCACTAAATTCATCGATCATTGCACTACGTCTTTCAGGTCTGAATGTCCTACCAATACTGCCTTATCTTTCTCTTGAAGGGGTCATGAATGTCGCTTGTCAGACAGCTCCGATTTAACATTTCCTACGATCGCACCTCTCCCCCCCCCCTCACCCGTATCACCGCACGCTTCCACGTTCGGCGGTCGCGATACAATTACGGCAGAGCTATAGCAAAGACAGGGCAAAGAAGAGGTAAAGGCCAGGTAAAGTGTCCTTAAAGTGTCGGTGAAGTGTCAACAAAGAGTCGGTAAAGTGACGGTAGAAATGGGTTAATGCTTATGTGAGAACAGGATAGTAAATTAGGTCGAGTCCTGACGCGGCGGCAGGATTTTCAACACTAGCTTTTCAGCTAGGTCAAATTCTCTCGCTGTCTAGAGGAGAATTATAGCGGCCGGCTGCTCTGATCGGTAGTTTTCCGTGATTTCTCCGAACAACACCAGGCGAATGCCGGAGCAGTATCCTAACAAACGGGCCACGGACCGCGCGCGATCTCTCCTTCCTCTTTCTTGTCCTTTCCTCTCCCCTTACACACACACACTCTTACATTGAGATGCACTACATTACCACATTTCCGGGAGACCGGTCGGGAGCTTAGAGCTTGTCCCGGCTGGGGCGGTGCCCCGCTGGTGGGAGAGTCCTGGTGAGGGAGAAATCCCACTAGCCGACAGTAGCTCGGCGCCGGATCTCGCTATCCAGCGGAGGAAGATCACCGCCATCTCCCGAGAATAAAAAACATGCACTATACGTACGGGACTAATGACCTTAGCAGTTGACGCGCCTGGAAACACGAAAAAAATCAATCAATCAAACAATTCTCTATAACAACACACGCCAAATCTTTCGACCGAGAACATTCAAGTCCGAACGCCTACGTGCGCAGGCCTGCCATTCGCTTCCCGCGCTCATTACCGCCGCGTGACGCCTGTCAGACAGCGCCGGCTCCGTGTTTCTGCGTTGGCCCCCGCCCCCGCCCCCGCCCCCGCCCCCGCCCCCACCCCCGTCGCACGCGTCGCCGTCCGCCGTCGCGATGCGTCCGACGCGGCCCAAAACCGTTCGTGAAATATGCGCCGCGCTTTTTTCCCGCGCGCCGCGCATTTGCTCCCATTTATTTTTCATTCCATCAGGCGGCGCAGCGCCCGCCGCTCTTCAGCTGTCCCGCGTCCGCGCGCCGCCCGCGCCCATAAATTCCCCTGCAGCGCAGGCGGCGGCGGCGGCGGCGAGCGCGCGTTCGGCGACGGCAGCGCCGATTTTTGCGCGGCGGCGGAAAAATGAAACATAAGTAAAAAAGAGGGGGTGGGGCAGATGCGTGCGGGGGGGGGGTGTCCTCGGGCGAGAGCGGCGACTGCGGGATGGAGGACGGGAGGCGGGGACGGAAGCGCTGTCGCGCGGCGCAGCGCAAAGTAATAACCGGGGAAATACGCCTTTGTCAGGTTTGACGGATCGGGCCAATATTTGCCGGAGCGGGCGAGGCGGGTGGGTCAGGGGTCATGCAGGTGGGAGGGGAGATGGCGGCGATGGCGATAAAAGGGTGCACGCAGCAACTGCAAGCGGGTAGGACGTGAAGGGACATTGCAATTGCAGTGGTAATGGAATGTAGAGGCACGCATGGGGATTTGCGAGTCTCTTGGTGAAGACTGTAGTCGAGGACTTGTGGTCAGGCTGGCAGGGAGAAAATGGTGGTGCTGGAGAGACTGAGCCGAATTGATGAGAGCAGAAGCGGTGAGAGCGGATTCGGTGAGAGAGGTATCGGTTAGATTAGTATCGGTGAGGTAGGTATGGCCTAGGAAGGTATCACCGAGGACGCTATCACCATGAAAGGTGCGGTCGGTATGCGAAGGCGGTTGATGTGAGGACGGTATGGGTGAAGTGGCTGACGTGAGCGTGGCATGGATGACGCGGGTGAAGGCGGCTGCTGATAGATGACATCGCTGGTGGCGCAGTGGGCGGGTGCAGCGAGCGTAGGCTGCACCGGTGCCCTCCGCTTGATGGACGGCGATGGCCCCGCGGGCGGCGGGTGCAGGCGGGGGGGGGAGTAGAAAGCCCGTCGCGCGCGTTGCCATGGCGACGCGCCCGGGGCTTACGCGCCCTCTGCCTTCGCATCGGAACGCACGCCCGCCCGCCCGCCCGCACCCACGCACGCAAGCACGCTCGCCCCCCAACCAGCCCCCGTACGTTCCCGCCCACCCTCGCCCTCTCGCCCGCCCCGCTCGCCCGTCCCCGCCCACCCTCACCCACCCACCCGCACTCGCACGCCCCCGCACGCCTCCACCCGCCCTGCCCGCCCCGCCCACCCTCGCCGGCCCCGCCTGCCCCGACCACCCCCGATCGCCCCCGCACACCCCCGACCGCCCCGACCGCCCCGACAACCCCAAACCACCCCCGACCGCCCCCGACCGCCCCTGACCGCCCGTCCGCCCACGCCCCCCGCCCGCCCGCCAGCCAGCCGCTCGCTGCGATGGCGCGGGGGCGGTGGCGACCGCTGGCGCATGCGAGCGCCAGGGAAGGCCGCGCACTTGCCACGAGTTCTTCGCCGTTGACAGTTATTTAGCATATGATCATGTTCAATCTCACCTTCACACTCACCGCCTGGTTCCACGAGGGCGACTCAAGATAAATTCCACAAACACAAACAAAGATTTTCACCCTCACAAAACCAAAAATCCCTCCACCATTAAAAATAAATAACTCCCAACTCTTCTGGTTAAACAACTCCATACCCAAAAAAATATCTGGGAGTACTAATAGACACACGTTTAACATGGAAGCAACACATTAAGGCAGTCCTACAAAAATCAACAGCAAAAGCAGTCAAACTACATCCACTTTAAAAGTTGAAACCAAATTGCTTCTCTACAAAAGTATTATCAGACCCACTTTGACATATGCCTGTCCAGCCTGGGTAAGCGTTGCACCTAGTAATATAAACGCTTTACAAACTTTCCAAAACAAATTTCTCAGAAGACTCATCAACGCATCATGGTTTATACCCAATAAACAAATTCATTATGAACTCCAAATACCATCAATCACAGATCATCTTATCAACTTATCCTCCAAATTTTTCAGTCTCTTACCATCCTGCCTAAGTACAACCCATTTTCAACTACGACAACAAGCAAACTCACCAAACAGAATCAAATGTACTCACTTCTGTAAGGCCATTTGGTCGATCGGATGAAATAAATTAAAAAAAAGACAGTCATCGCCGCGCGGGAAACGACTTGCGATCAACGTAGTCGTTTTTTTTCTGCTGGCAAAAGCCTCGTTGGAGTTTCGTGTACTGCAAATACCGTTCTAAGGCCATAGATGAACGAAAAGAAGAAATACGTAATATTTATCACCTTAATTTTGGAGAAATACAACTTATTTTAAGTATGTTTTCAGAAAATGAAGATAACACTTCCCGTAGAGTCCATTGTCTAAGGTATCAATACATAAATCAAACAGTAATAAAAGATTATACAGATGAAACACAGTGCGAGTTCTGATAAAAAAACTACGAGATGATTTTTTTCTAACTTCATATTCTGAAAATATCGAAGTCAAAAGATTTAAAATGATACAATGGAATATTTATTGTTACATTACTAATTTAAATAGGATTGAAATACTACTATAATATTTGCCTCCAATTCAATAAACAAACATATATGTGCTAAATCATTCCTTGTAGTACAATAACAAAATATGAAAAATGGCGCATGAATAAAAATATTTCTTTTAATTATATGTCATAAGAACATAAATAAATAAACGTTTCACCACCTGTAAAGAATTTATAAAAATTTAACACCAATAATTACATTTCAAATCAGTTTTGTGCAAGGAAACCAAGAAATCGACGACGACGTTAAATTTTCAAACCATTAAGTTATTTTAGAACAGAAACGTCATTCTCTTAAATCAAAATTACTCCAGCTAGACGCAATATGTGACATAAACAGAAATTCCACCGAGTTGTGCTTTGGCATCTGTTCTGCCTCTCCTCCTGGCCAGGTTAGCAGCGAAAGGGGGAGGTTGTGGCGGCTGCGGGGGCGGCGGGAGGGGAAGAGGGCTTTTGTGTTTTGACTGAAAGATTAATCCTCATGGCAACGCTTCCCCGCCGGCCGACCCGATCCGTGAGGAGAGGACGGGGAGAGACGGGGGCTGAAACCGCCTCAGTGGGAAACGGTACAGTTCCATGGATCCCTCTCGCACTTCCCCAGTGGAAGGAGTGACGGGATGGGGACACAACCTGTTGGCGAGATATCCAAGAACACAGTGCTGTGTGGGAAAGACTGGTGAAGATGATGAACTCGATGAGAAGGATTTTAGTAGACGGTGTCGACAGTTCTAGTGCAGTTGATGGATTCTGAACTGGCAATAAGCGGTTGGTATGACATCACACATACACACACACACACACAAACATATATATATATATATATATATATATATATATATATATATATATATATATATATATATATATATGTGTGTATATATATATATTTATGCATTCTTCAAGGGCCAACTAATAAAACAACTTATAAAAACCACACTAACACTTATTTTAAATAAAGATAACAACAAACTATGGTTTTATTACAACTTAAGTTAGAGTTAATTAACTATGACTCTAAAATTTGTTTTACCTAAAAATAATAGTACACTTTCTAGCTAATGTGCTTTTCTGTTTATTTTTTATTTATTTGATTATTTGTGTGCGTGTGTGTGTGAGAGAGAGAGAGAGAGAGAGAGAGAGAGAGAGAGAGAGAGAGAAAGAGAGAGAAAGAGAGAGAGAGAGCGAGAGAGAAGTCACATGATCTAGAGGAATTTTGTATTTTTTTCGAAATTGTTTCCATCGCAGATCAATATGCCTACAATGACAGGCAATACTGCGGTGAACTGACGTGGTTCTAGTACGATTCTTCGAATATCTAGGAACACAGATCTTCTAATATTCTCAAGCAATTACAAAAATGTGATACTGAAATTTTAAGGGTTTAGGTCTGTTCAGACTGGAAATTCTAAAGAATTCAATTTAAAAATTATTTTTATAAAGTCGATTATCGATAATAAATTATATATTACCATATAAACTCTGTAATATAACTAATTTCACAATATCAATTTATCAATTTTATGAGCAACTTTCATTCTGTTTAGTTTCTTATAACAACAAACTCCTACATACCAGTGTCTGATTCTTATTACAATCATTTTTTGGGAGATGCCACTTACTACGTTCCATCTCATAAATTCTCCACGGCGTTTCAAAAATTGACCCGGTTTTAAAATAATACATTTGATAATCTACAATAAAATACATAAAATAACAAAGACTTGTAGAATGAACATGCTCTAAAATGTTAAAATTTGAAAGTGATGAGATTCCCAGATATTCTGAATTTTGATAATTTCTCATTTTTTTCATATCCCACGTGTTAATTGAGAAAAAAAAGTGGGTTATATATATATATATATATATATATATATATATATATATATATATGCTATATATATATTGCGACCCACCCCTCCGAAACTTAGCTCAGAATGGGTTTTCAAGGTGGGCGCAAAATAAAAAAATACAATTAGAATAGCGGGGATCAGGGTCATGTGGGCCGTTGTGGATTGAATGCACTTACACAGAAACTCAAGTCGAATCACTTTCCACTTACTTAAGTATATTCTAATTAAATTGCTGTTACAGTAAATGAACATAAAACACTTTACATATACAAGAATTTTGTCTTGCTGAAAAAAAAAAACAACTTACACTCTTAATAATTAACTACACTGTTTCCTTTCTCTCATTTAAATCAATTTCAAAGAATACTTAAAACTTTGCCTAATCATTCCAGTCGTAAATTTCCTAGTTGCAACTTTACAATTAGCTAAGTTTTTCTTGAAAGAAAAGATTGATTCTATTTTTCACAGAATATCGGTATAAAGAACCTGTACTAATACTTTCTTTCCGAAACAAATTATTCCTTCTAATATCTACAAATTGTTCAAGTTGGCACGACCTTACTGTGTCTTCTCACGGCGTAGAGAAATCTGCGGCGTCGACTCTTCCAATCGCTCGATGTCCTTGTCCTTGCAGCTCGGTCGGGAGCAAAGCCGCCCCTCTGCAGAACCGCACGGTCGCCCCTTTCCAGTACCGTTGTTCAACTCACGATGTGGCCTCCGTCTCGTTTTCCGTTGATACTCTTTTCGTATTCTTTTATAGAATGTAACTAGCTTTTAATTCCATATTTAAAAGAATCTACAATACGACAACTGAGTCTATTGTATAAGAAGAATAAATATAAAAATAAAAAAAACTGCAAAGAAAAGAAATGAATGGCCTCGTTAGTTTCATGCTATTCACACTCCTCTCTCTTACAAAGATTTTAAATGCGTCACTTATACTTTCATCCTTTTCCTGATGAATTGTTTTAATGCATTGTAATATGATAATTACCTCCTCGAATGTCTTGAAGAGTTTTTATCGTAGATGCAGTCCTGAAGTCCGTAGCAGTACGAGGTGCCGCCTTCTCGTGATCGGTAGGTCCTCACTCTCCAGCTGTTACTTCAGAAAAGAAAGCTTTCTTTCTCCCGACTACCGGTGTCGCATACACTACCGAGACGCTCTCTTACGGATATAGTTCGTAGTTTCCATTTTCGGATTGTATTCATGCGCGTTGGCGCGCGTTCAAACAGCTTATCTTATTCTTTAATATTGATGTGCTCCGTTTTCCGAGACCTCGGCAAAACGGATGGTCACATAACCCCTTCTTTCGGAAAAAAAGATTTTGTGGGATTTGATTTCATATGCCGAAAAAATCTTTTAACCAAACTTGATGCTCTTCCTTTCTTCTGTCTTGATTCTGGAATGTCGAGCTATCTTGTTTCTTCCTTCTTCTTCTTCTCCTTCTTTCTTCTTCTTCTTCTTCTTCTTCTTCTTCCTTCTCCTTCTTTCTTCTTCTTCTTCTTCCTTCTCCTTCTTTCTTCTTCTTCTTTCTTCTTTACATGATTCTTGTCGGTTTGTTTGTCTATTGGTTTGTTTCATCATTTTGTTATTATTTAAGTGATCGTAAACTGTGGAAATTGTACTTTCCGATTGTAATCCCACTTTCATCTAGTGTGCTATCGCAGTAACGGAAGAAATATTGCAATGTGCATGGCGAAATTAGGAATAAATCTGGCGTAATAATTGACGCAACCTAACAAACTCTTAAGCTGTTTCGTGTTTTTGGGCGGTGCAATTTTATCTATCTCTTGCATCTTCTCCATGTTCATTTTGACTCCGTTGACTGTCAAATCATAACCTAGGAATTTAACTTATTTAGTGCAAAAATTACTTTTCTCCAAATTCAGTTGTAAATTATTTTCAATCAGACGTTTCAGCAAAATATCTAGCTTAGTCATGTGTTCTTCAAATGTCTTAGAATACACAAGCACGTCATCAATATAGATAAAAGCATCGCTAGACATCTCTCTGTCAATGATATTGTCTAAACATTGCACAAGAGCAGATGCACTGTTCTTGAGTCCAAATGGCATTCTTTTGAAAACATACGAAATTCCCCGGTGAATAAATCCTGTATATTGTCTACATTCAGGTTCTATCGCTATTTGCCAGTAAGATGCAGTGAAGTCGGTTGAACTCAACCACTTGATGCCGGATAATTGATTAGTTAAATCCTCTACACGCAACGGTCTGTCTCTGTACGGTAGGGTAACTTGATTCAATCGTCTTGCATCTAAACACAACCTTATCTTCCCATTACTCTTTTCTACGAGCACTATCGGACTTAGATAAGAGGTTTTGGACTTCATGATAATATCATCTTTAACCATTGTAGCAATGAGCTTATCCACCTCCTCCTTATGTTTTTCTGGAATGACATATTGGTAACCCGTGAATGGCGTTTTATCTGTTAGTTCTATTTCGAATTGAAAATCTTTTACTGGATTCTTGTTTTTGCAAAACACCTTCTGATTCCTAAGTAATACTTCAATTAATTGTTTCTTCTGATTTTCATTAAGATTAGAATTTCCTTGCACATGCGAACGAATTTTCAGCTTCACATCTTCTTCCTCCAAACAATTCGCCTCCCAATAATTCCATGTGAACGAATCAAATTCGAGATCCTGTTGATTATTCGGTTTTAACGTCATGGTATTTTTTCTAAGTTGATAACAACCCCGTATTGTTTCATGAAATCGATTCCCAGTATGAGCGGATATAAAAGTTCCGGCGCTACTAGGCACACAACTTGATACTTATTCTTGCCTATCTCTATATCCAAATAAACTTGTCTTGTTATTGGCTTTGATTTTTTCCGATTCGCACCTATCAGAAAAGACTTTACGAGCGGCAATGTAGGTACCTCCACTCCCTGGTTTTTTAATTCATTCAACAAACTTTCCGCTATGACGGAGGTCGCACAACCTGTATCCACTAGTACTGACGTATCAACACCCTCACATTTAACCTTAAGCTTCGGACACTGTCGCCTGGATCCGATCTGCTTTTTGTTCTTCTTCGTTCCACGGTTCGTCATCAAATGAGATTAATTCGATCGATAATATCGCCACCTCTTCTTCCCTAGATTCTTCTATTAGGTTTGCGGCGGGATGGCGTGTCGAAACAAACCTTTCTAATTTTCCGACTCATGTCCGCGCGATGTACTGGGTTCAGTATTTCTGTTTTGGAAAACTCCTCTATCAATAGAATTTTTTCTATTCCTATCTTTAGACGGCGTCCTATCTTGTCTAGCATAGGTCTGTTCTTCTACGTGCTGTTTCGATTTGTAAGTTCCTCTTTTCTCTGATTTGCTTACATAATGTTGCTGCTGCCTGCTGTCTTGGCTTTCTACCGGCCCACTAACATTTGCCCTTGCTCTCTGTAACCTCTCATTGTACACGAAAGTCGCATCATACAATCCCAGCTGCGCTATTAACTTTTCCGTGGACATTGGCAAGAGATTCTTAAGCAAATTTTGTGTAGCTGACGGAAAATGACGTGTTAACAAACAGACAATTTCGTCATCCGGGATCGTCGGAGTACATAATTTGAAACAAGCTAACTCCTCCTCTGCATATTCTTGCATGGACATCGTACCTTTCTTCCACGTACCATACATTACATTAACTTTGAAATTAATTTGAGTTTCATTGTTCCAGTATCTTGAGTAAAATTTTTCTTTAAATTCTGTCATAGTTTTTGGTAATTCTCCTAAACTATCTGCCCATATTCGTGCATTACCCTGCATCATCTGATAGACTATGTGAGTTTTCTTATTGTCCGGAACATAATTTAAAGAAAAGAAATTATCCACCTGCCTCATAAATACGCATGGATTTTCATCTCCCGCTGCACTAAATTTAGGAGTACACGGTAATGAAAAATACGTGTGCGGAACGCTTCCTCCACTCGATGGTAAATTTTCAATTTGATTTTTCAATTTTACAACGTCATTCGTACATGCTGTAATTTGGTGTTGTAGAACCACATCTTGTTCCGAAAGAGCTTTTATTCCACTATCTAATTTACTAGCTTGAACCTTAACTTGTTCAGTAACTAATTTTTGAAACTTATCTACACCTTGTTCTATCTCAGTCTGCCTGTCGGACACGGTGGTTATAAGATCTGATTGCATTTCGATCCTATTTTCAAATCCTTTCGTAACTTGATCAATCTTCTCTTCTAATTCATGACCCAGTTCCGTGAATTTTTCTTCTAACTTCTCGTGTTCCTGCCCTAATTCTTGTTGAATCTCATTCTTAAATTCGACCTTCCACTGTTCTGCTAATTCAGTGAATTATATTTTTAAATTCTCTTCTAACTTCCTATTATTTTCTTCTAATTTTGTTTCTAAGGCATTCTTGTTCTCCTCTAATTTAGTTTCTAAAGCATTTATTGCCGAGTTATTCTCCTCTAATTTAGTTTCTAATGCATTCTTGTTCTCCTCTAATTTAGTTTCTAATGCATTTATTGCCGAGTTATTTTCTTCTAATTTTGTTTCTAAGTTAGTCCCTAATTTCTTTATATTTTCCTCTGTCTTTTCATTCTGCATTCCTAACCTCGTATCTAATTGCTGCATGAATTGTCCTATTAATCGTTGCATCATTAAATTTGCCCTGTCGAGGTTTCGTTGTTCCCCATCCGGATCTCGTGTTGGCGTTTGCTGTGATTCCGTCGGCGAGGTCATGCTAGTTTCTCCTGACGTTCCTTGTTCTACTTCTACCGTTTCTTTCGCGATCCTGGTACTTGGAGCTTGTCCTCCCACTTCCCTATCGCTATCTGAATCCCCAGACGATCCTTCAACGGTAGTTAAATTCCTAGCCGCGTTATATTTATCTGCCATTTTGACTGTATTAACTGCCTAGAATCAATCAATCCTCTTTCCCAGACACAATACACTTTTTACAAATTATTACACACACAAATACCAAACACTATCTCAAACAGATAACACTTTCATATAATACCCTTTTTGAAAAACACTCCAGAAAAAACACACTTTTACACAACACCTTTTTTTTTTCTCTGTAACCTGTTCAGCAATCTTAGTGAATTGTGATTCAATTGTACTAGAAATTTTGGTTCCACCAAATTTTGGTCTCAGTTTTTCTCAAATCGAGTTTTGGTAAATGCATCCAATAATCGAGCCCCGCTTATGGGCGCCAGTTGCGACCCACCCTCCGCCGGCTAGCTCAGAATGGGTTTTCAAGGTGGGCGCAAAATAAAAAAATACAATTAGAATAGCGGGGATCAGGGTCATGTGGGCCGTTGTGGATTGAATGCACTTACACAGAAACTCAAGTCGAATCACTTTCCACTTACTTAAGTATATTCTAATTAAATTGCTGTTACAGTAAATGAACATAAAACACTATACATATACAAGAATTTTGTCTTGCTGAAAAAAAGAAAACAACTTACACTCTTAATAATTAACTACACTGTTTCCTTTCTCTCATTTAAATCAATTTCAAAGAATACTTAAAACTGTGCCTAATCATTCCAGTCGTAAATTTCCTAGTTGCAACTTTACAATTAGCTAAGTTTTTCTTGAAAGAAAAGATTGATTCTATTTTTCACAGAATATCGGTATAAAGAACCTGTACGAATACTTTCTTTCCGAAACAAATTATTCCTTCTAATATCTACAAATTGTTCAAGTTGGCACGACCTTACTGTGTCTTCTCACGGCGTAGAGAAATCTGCGGCGTCGACTCTTCCAATCGCTCGACGTCCTTGTCCTTGCAGCTCGGTCGGGAGCAAAGCCGCCCCTCTGCAGAACCGCACGGTCGCCCCTTTCCAGTACCGTTGTTCAACT